>NJDC01014930.1:16344-27978 GCA_002245475.1 Calephelis virginiensis
CTTTTTCCTCAGGGTGTCATTTCTTTCTGGAGAGAACTGAAATGGCAAGAATAGACACAGTCACCCATGTCATTAATCCATAATGGCTATAACTGTCTATGCTGTTTTTATTGTACTGCTAAAGTAAGAAAAGCTGAGTGAGATAGAAAAATGGACTACTTGCACATACCATGGTTTACTTTGAGTATTTAGTTAAACTGTAAAATATAAATTGATTTAACCCTAAAACATCGCTTCTATGGTTTAACGGTCCGGTGTGGGAATTTGGCTGCACGAGGTCCCGGATTTGATACCAGGATGAGGCAACACAAAAATTAACTTTTTCACATTTCTGATAAAAACAACATTGCGTGGGATTGGAAATATTGAAAGAAAGAAAGAAAACATTTAGTAACACACACATTCACTACACACATTACAATGAAAAAAAATGTACATAAAAATACTGTGCAAGGAACAACAGTTAAACATTTACAAAAATATTATAAACGCAGTGTGCAGCGCTGTGTTGCTAATAGGAGAAACACTCAGTACATAAAGTTATTGGTAACAGGCTTGCCATCTATCAAATTATGAGACTTAGTTTCTTAGGCTAGTTGTGGATATCCTGATTGTGCCTCAGCCTACCTCTTTCGAGATACGGTCGTAAAGATGTTTTCAACCGAAGTACGAAGCTAAGTGAGGGAACTCAGAGTGAAATACTTAACCTATAAAACATAAGTGGCTCTGAGTCATGCAAAGTAAAAATTATCAAATTGATTAAAGTTTGAGTCGCTTGCGTATTCCTGGACTAAATGTTATAATGAATTAAATGTCAAATTTAAACTGATTTAGCCCTAGCCTAGTTAGAAGTTAACTCAAAATTAAATGCTTGACCCAGGAACGTGCAAGCGGCATTTATAATAATATCCCTGGACAACTTACACAAATTGAATCTAATCCCAAAGTAATCAAATTATATGCATGGGTGCTAGTCAACGATACTATTACATAGAAATACTTAAATAGATACCAGAATAAATATGATAAACACCCAGATCAGGAAATGCAGACATCTAAATGTTTATCACACAAGTCCCCGTCGGAAATCGAAACCGAGCCTCGAGATTGGTCGAATTAGTTAGGCGTGTACGCTAGCCATTAGACCAACGAGGCGGTCTAATCTAATTAAAATAATTTACAAAACTATTTAAACAAAATTAACTACTTAAAGGTCTAATAATATCAAAATGCTTTAGTGAAATATTTAACGTACCAAAAATCCGCATTCAAAAGGCTTTAGATTTTATGTGTAGTATCTCCGCATATATAGATACTAGATAGGGTTTTCTATTGGCCCATAAGTATGTGAAATATCGTTTGTAATCATAGTTTTGTTTTAAACCTTGCCCTTATTTGATAAGATTTTCCTTCGTTGTTTCTTGTATTTTATGAATCTGATTACTTTGGGCCAGCTTCCCAGTACGACTCAGCTGATGGACTCAGCTGGGTTCAAAGATGGTGACAAGCCAGAGAAAGCTCATGTTTAACAAACACCTGAAGTTTATTCCTTCAGAAAACTTTGGAAAATAGTTTCAATCCTAGCCGTGTGAATAATAAAAAAAGAGTTGCCTCGTTTTAGGACGTGGGCTGTCTACCAATTAATCATTTTCTTCTTTGTGAAACTACACTCAAGACTTACTCGTAAAAGAATTATGTGTAATGAATCTCCTGTTTTTTTGTTAATTTAAAAAAATCTTGCGTTTATTTTATCGATTTTAGTGAAACATGGCTTAGATTTTAACGTCATAAGGGTGGCAAATTTCTAGATAAAAAAAAGTATCTTCACGCCCACATCCCCGAAAAATTAGGCAGAGGCACTTCCAAGGCACCCACGACAAGCCGGAGAAACTAAGTCCCACAATGTGATAGGTGGCAGGCCTATCGCCAGCCGGGCACATGTCCAATCTGGAGCCACGTTTTTATGCACTAAAAAATTGGAAAAAACAAATTTTCTTTTCATTGCCCGACCCGGGAATCGAACCTGGAAACTCATGCAGTCAAGTCCAACACCTGGACCGCTTCACACAGAAGCGACTAAATTCTAGATATTTGACTTAAACTAGAAAAAATGTTGTAGAACAGCTGTGATTATATATAAAAGATATTTCATAAAAATATTTGAGTTGAATTACAAAAATCTATAGATTTGTTTTTGTAGTTTGTTCTCGTATGGTGTAAAAAAACTGAGGCGTAGATACTAATTTTATTGAAATATGTCTACTTGAAGGACAACGGTCCATCTTAAAATCTGAGCTAGTATAATTAATCTGTTTATCTTAGTTCGTATGACCAAATCATAGGCATGTAAATAAAAATAATAATGAAATGTTTTCTTAATTTAGGGTTAAGATGCAGTAATTTAAAATGTAATCTGTTGAGATTTTTTATTAAAATGGGTTAGTGTTTTCTTTACGAAGAAGGCTACTTAAATGATATTACGATCGTATTTAAAACCGATCGATCGATTCGACAGAATTGCAAATATTATATTTTAAGTACTTTAGAAATAATAATGATTTATCACCAAAAAGGCAAAGCTGCGGAGCAATCCTAGTATATTAACATTTTAGTAGATAAAAGTTCAGTGTTAGGAAATAGGTATTAGGAATCATGATAATTATCATTCATACATTAAAATATTCGGGTTTAAGTACTTCGAAGATAATTACGACTAGCATATATACCTTGTAAGTGCCATGGTTGTGTCTCTGACTACGTTTACAGATAAATGGACGTATACACTTACTTGTTACTTTTAATTCGTAAGTCGATTAAAATCAAACAAATCTAAAATTAAAAATGTTCAATAACCTTCAAAACTTATATTATGTAATGTAGCTAAGAAACGTCTAAATTGCGACAGCTTTCAAACAAAAGAAATCAGCACCGAAATTGGTTTATCCAATTAAAAGTTATGATGCTACAAACATTTAAACTAAAAACACTTTTTTGTTTCTGTCGAGGGTTAAAAAGTAGTTTGATCCGGGTTCCTTTGCAGAATAGACCTTCTGTCTTCCTTTGCAGGCAGCTAGTAAAAGGCGAGCACAGCCTTACCATCATCTGACTAGGTGGTAGAGTTTCGCAGCGACTCGTCCGGATTGGTACCTCCGCCTTACTTATTCCTGCCGCCATAGCGTCATGACGTATTCCCGTTCGGAGGGTAAGGTAGCCGGTAAACTTACTTTTGCTCGAGGTCTAGCACCCTGGTCTCAGTTTGGCACCATTAAAACCTTTGGTGAATCTAGTCGGCGTGAACTTCTTACAGGAAATCCATCTGCTTGTTTGCCTTCCTATAACATAAAAAAAGAAAAGAAAAGATAAAGAATAACAATTCGTTGTTCAAAATGCGTTAAAGAGCTTTGTCACATTTTCCTTGAGAATCCCCGGTATCAGCAAGGTTTGTACGTATATACGGGGGCGCATTGAAGTGTCAACGTATAAGAATTTATGTGAGCGGAGTTGTCGGAAACGCGTGCGTGTGCGGAAACCTTTAAACTCTAAGATCCCGTCACGTTATTTCTATTCTTTCCTTGGAAGTTCAAGGATTAGAACTTTCTTCTTACAGGGGTATTTTCAAAGAAAGAAAAAAGTTTGCTTCTGGTTTAGTATCTCCGTCTTAGTTCTTAGTCTTGTTACTTTCCATCGTGTGAATTGAGGGTAGTAGCGGTTCTGAGTTTTTAGGTTTTAAATTACTTTCTATTTAAGCCTTGGTTCAGGGATCTTGATACTGATTCAAACAGCATTTTATACACAGCATTATTTTTGCTGTGGGTGAATTTCTGAGGGCACCGCCAAGTCGAACAAAAAAGCAGCACGGCTGTACCATCCTTTTCTCGATGCAATTCAGGCCCTTATTGAGTTATAGGGGTAACTTTATGTGGATACAGCAAAAAACCTAAATTATGTTTTCATGTGACTGTTTATTTATTTAAAACTTTTTTAAAGATTTTAATATTGATAAGATAATAACATAAAACAGAAGGTCCCTTAAGTAGAGACTAAATAAATTAAAAGTATCTTCACGCCCATATCCCCGAAAAGGTAGGCAGAGGTACAACCAAGGCACCCACGACTAGCCGAAGACACTAAGTCCCACAATGTGATAGGTGGAAAGCCTATCGCCAACCGGGCACATTTCCAATCCCGACCAACATTTTTTAATAAGAAAATTGGAAAAATCCAATTTTCTTTTTGTTGGCCGACCTGGGATTCGAACCCGGGACCTCATGCAGTTAAGTCCAACACCCGGACCACTAGACCACAGAGGCGAATTAAACGAAGTGGTATTACATGGATCTCACTACCTTGTGCGGTAGTAAAACTGAGCTGCGAGACTTGTTTTTTTTACAGGAAGTTTTTTTATGAGATAATTTGATGACGATTTTTAATGATTCTTTAAAAGGTAACCGGTGTTGTAAGTCTGGTCTTTAGCTATATGTATAGCAAATTTCATCATTCTCAGTCCCGCGCCTTAACAATGAAAGCATAACAGATAGACAGACAGATTTTCGCATTTATTATATTATAGTATGGACAACAAATATTGAAGTATACTTTTCATTGCACTTTGTTTAAATAATTCAATAAATTAAATAATAGTGTAACAGGATCTCGTACTACGAATGAAGATATGGGCCCTTATTGTTTACGAGTGTTTGCAGGCGAATTGGGACGCTCATAGGAATCAGTATCAACTCAACTTTGAATAATATATTCCATCCTTCTGCCCTGTAAGCTGAGAACGATGTATCCCTGAGTAATAAAATTTGAATGGTCCGTGGTTTGGCTAAGCCAACCCGACAAAATAGTTTTGGGAGATTTTGGGATTTGAATTAAAAACAATCCTTTAAAAGGTTTCACGAGCGAAAAGAATTGGATTACAGAAGCCTTTTACATTTAATGTCTCTGAACACATTCGACAACATTTGTGTTAAATAAAGGATATTCGCCTCATATTCTTTGGGAGTTGCTCGTGCCACTGCCTGAAAAGAATAATTAAATGTCTATTAAATCATTGCTCTCGAAGGATTGCGTAGAAAAATGTTTGATTATAATGAATTTATCTGTACATTAAACATTGTTAGAAAAAAATATTGCTTAGTATTGTTTACAAGATACGAAACCTAAGTCGAGGGTTGTTTAAGTTTGTGTGTATGTGCGTTCTTTTTCCGTCGATGGTTAAAAACTAAAATCCTGAAATTTTAAAATCTTAATTAAAACCTTGATGTCTAGTTTTGTTATTTTAACATTTTAAATAATATCAATGCTCTTAAAAAAATAAAAGCCATGGATAGTTAAATTAGACCGAATAAAAATATTTAAAAAAAATGTTTAATACGAAACATACCTACGTTGTAACTTTAATTAAAGTTTTCATAATTTCGTTAAAACTTTTTCAGTTTATTTGCAGAAAGTTTTAACAAGCGTCAAACTAAAACTGTCACTTATTTTCATTCCAACTTTTTATATACTTAACTTGATATTATAATGTGTATTTTATAATATGTTGTATATTCGACCGTAGCTTTTATTTTGGGATTTGTTACGAAAATAGTCGTCATATGATTTTTTTTATGATATTGGAAGGCAAACAAGCAGACGGATTTCCTGATTGTAAGAAATTCACGCCGCCTAGAGACACTAAACGTGGTAATGGTGTGTTGACAAAATGAGGGGGGATGTTAGGCCGCGAGCAACAGTAAGTTTACCGGCTACCTTACCCTCCAAACCGGAACACGTCATAACGTTATAGCGGCAGGAATAGGAAAGTCAGTGGTACCAATCCGGCTGAATCGCTGCCCTAGTCAGATGTCACGGTGTTGGTGATGATAACATGAACACGGGGTAAACCGAGGTGGTTTCATATAAATTTTGATAGAGATCAGTAACGTTACTCTTGAATCTTGTAAATGTCATTTTAGGTACTTTTGAACACAGTACTAGCGGATTATTAACATTCAGTTACAAATATATCAACGAGTCCGATAGAACAATCTATTATTTACTATTAACTAACTAATCGAGATCCAAGAGTAACTCTACAGACGAGTGGTTGTGATCATGTATTCTCATGTACCGAGATGACTTCTGGGTGCACTAAAAAACGAATCGGATCATGATCAACTTTATATGGGTAAGGAGTGAATTCTCAAGTCGGCTATGTTTTTTTGCACGTTTATTGCGCGATTATTCAGCTAATAGCCTATTAATTTGGAAGGTTCTTTTTTTAAATATAGTTCATGATTCCGAAGTGGTCCCATAATTATTTCATGATTACGACTAGTAGAGAGTTTTACTTAATAATATAAAAAAAATATGTTGACGATGAATAAAAATCGAAAAGTTTTTAGGATGTTGATAAAATTAATTTGGGAACATTTCGGAATCGTTTGCTTTCGAAAAAACAATTATCAAATCATAACGTGGTAGCTAATAAAATAGAGTAGGATTTCGCAGTGTAACTACGCTTAATTATTGCAGTTTTACTCCGCCTAAATTAACCACAATGCGCCAACACACAATGCACAACCAATGTAGCGCTGTCATCGTAGCTAAATCTGGTTTTCAACGAAGAAATTCATCATATGAAGTGTGCTTCCTTTTCAAAGTATACCTACAGTTATTTTTGTAAACCACTTTTAGATCGTTTCATTTGTTATTTCAATTTCGTTTTATGTTCCACTGAACTCAAATTAGCACCATTACATTAAAAATAAATAAAAATTAAAGTGGGAGAATCGGCAATGGCTTTCAAGATTTCAATCGGCTGTAATCTGTGATGCGTTGGCTACGTTTAGGGAATGAGTACGCTCTTTTCTTGTAGGTTTCTAAGTCATATTACACGTCACATATTACCGGGTTCTCCCGATCCGATAATGACCGCAAATGCCAGCCCATCCTAACCACAACTAACACAAGCAACACCACATAATACCGTCGCCTCCGATCTCGGTGACGAAGAACTCTTCTCCGCCCGGCACCTAATGCCGAGGGACGAGCAGCTACCCCTCCAATCGGTCTACTCAGTAACCAGAAGGCAGCAACAAGTAGAGGTACGGTCTCCCGGGAGACAACTCTTATTACTGGCGTTGTAGGGAACAGTCCAAACCATTTTAATATGTCTCGGGCTGAACAAGCTGCTCGGCCCACAAAGTGAAGTTGTAAAAACGTAGAGGTTAGCAATGTAAAAGCCATTAAAAAAATTATATTTGTTTGGAAAAACCGCCCTTGGAAACTGGTTTCACAAACATTTGATCATATACTATCAGATTAGAATATCAAAACATATTATTCTTATATATATTTCCCCGTGTTCACTCCATGAGTGAAATAGACCTTCTGTTTCTTTTTAATCTCGCGGGGATATCCAAGGGTGGCGCCAGTAGTCTTCGATATCGGCAATTTTGTATGAAAAGAGTTATGAACATGAAGAAGCTAGGCAGATCTGAAGGTATCGTGTCACTAGAGAATTTCTACACTTCTTATCGTCGGCGCTTAGTGGCATTCCATTCTTGATGCTATTTATTTACAAACACTTGTACTTTCCACAATATATATTTTTTTTATTTTTATAAGTTAGCCAACAGATTTCGCTATATAAACATCATCAGAGCTATATAACAACTGAAGATTCGTTGAATAGATTTTTACAGACCGAAATAATTTAAATTAAAAAACAGATAACTATAGCATTCTTTAGCAGTAAGTAATTAATTCTCCATTTTTTTGACATAGCTTTATTATGACGTAATTATTTAACATTTCCTTCTATTTTATTATTATTATTTAATATTTCTATTGAATGTTGTTATGTATAACGTTTAAATTTGACATTTTTTATTATTTTGTGACATAATTTGCTATTTTTAGTATTTAAAAATATTTTCTGTTGCACAAGGTCGTATTTTGATATTTTTACCAAAGGAGTTCGATTTATATTATTTTATTATTAAGTTTACTATTAGAAAAATTAATTTAAATTTGATTTATATTTTTTAAATCATTTATTAATAGTAGAACTTAGTTTAATAGATAACATTAGTAGTCCTAAGTTAAGGGAAAATTTCGCCATTAATGAGGGAAAAATCTAACGTTGTCAGCCCAGTAAATATGGCTTTCAATCGTTTTTCACGACTTATTTAGCCAATGTCAGGTACGGAACCACAACACAGTAAATATTATATAGTATATCTGAAGATATTGAGCTACCTAAAAAGAAACACACACAATAGACCAAACATTACAAAGGACAGACACACATATGGGTTAACATATTTTTTTTATAATCTGATCTTGTTAGATTTTGTATATCTACATAACAACTTCAAAATATTGCGGTTACTTGAGAGTAGTAAACATTTATAGTTAAGAGGTTTAGGAAAATCACTTGGAAGGATATCATGCTAGGATGTAAGAAATTTGGAGCAATTAAATAAAATGTGATCAACTGTACCTTACTCCTGTCCACACTCGCAGATAGGAGAATCTCGAACATGTATTTTATGAAGAAACACTGGGGTACAAACGTGACCAAGCCTTAGTCTACTGACAACAGATGTTGAAGTTTTATTCATGGATCGAATCTGATAAAACCATGGTTTTTCCTGAATGCAAGGCTGAATGGTTGCATAATGATTCCCTTTTATTAGGCTAGACTGGGCCCAGTTTGTACTCCAGTCCTGAAGAACATCATGTCGAGCTGTCGAAGACAGGCCAAAGGGGTGTACATAGAGTTGGTCTAGACAGCCAATGTTTACAGATTCTTAAGCCAGCCTATCTACCACCTCATTATCTTTAATCCCTACATTACTAGGTTTCCTGAATATTATTAGTAGAGCATTTGTACAAAATGTCTTTAATTTAAAAAAATGATACTTGGTTGGTAAATGATCTTCACGCCCATATCCCGAATAGGTAGGCAGAGGTACAACTAAGGCACCCACGACTAGCCGAAGACACTAAGTCCCACAAAGTGATAGGTGGCAAGCTTATCGTCAACCGGGCACATTTCCAAACCCGACCAACATTTTTTTTTTAATTAGAAAATTGGAAAAATCCAATTTTCATTATGTTGGCCGACCCAGGATTCGAACCCAGGACCCCATGCAGTCAAGTCCAACATTCAGACCGCTAGACCACAGAGGCGATTGATACCTAGTTTACTTAGTTTAGATCTAGAATAGAAATTATTACCTATTTGAAATAGCTTGTAAACAATTAAGTGAGTCAGAAAATATTATTGACTTATTAAGCTTGTGGGATTCAATGTACTTAATAGCTTCAAGTTTTTTTTTATGATATTGGAGGGCAAACAAGCAGACGGATTTTCTGATGGCAAGAAATTCACTCCGCCTAGAGACACCAAAGGTGGTAATGGCGCGTTGCCAACCTGAGCATGTTAGGCCTCGAGCAAAAGTAAGTTTACCGGCTACCTTACCCTCCGAACCGAAACACTTAATGACGTTATGGCGGCAGGAATAGGTAAGGCGGTGGTACCAATCCGGGTGAGTCGCTGCGAAACTCTACCACCTAGTCAGATGTCACGGTGTTAGTGACGGTAAGCCTATGCTCGCCTTTTACGAGCTTCCTGGCAGGAAGTCAGATGGTCTATTCTGCAAAGAAGCCCGGACCAACACGAGGAAAAAGTATAGCTAGGCTTTCCGCTGTATATACAAAGGAAATAGGAAATATTAGATAAAGCAACATGAAATTTAGGTATCCAGACAGCTGCTCCAACCATACCAATAGGGTTTTTTTAGAGGCGTTGGTGTAAAGCAGAAGCCAATCTGGGTACTTATTATTAACAAAATCGTTAAATAATCTGTTTGCATTAATTATAGATTCCTTAACAATGCCAATATTTAAGTGTATGTTTGGTTGATATAGGACTGAATTGAACTTTGTGTCAAATAATGGTAATTTGGTAATTTGGAAGCTTGACATAAGGGTTAGGGTATCTGTGCCAGTTTCCTGAAACTATAATTAAACGTTCCATGTATAGATTGCATATGAAGTGAACTAACTTCGGGGGAATACTCAGATGGAGCATCTTCTGCCTGAGTAAGGGAAGTAGGACGTTGTTATATGCTAGCGTAACATCTAAAAAACCGCAGCTAGGGATTCATTTTTAGAAAATGATAGCCTAATATCAGAAGTCAATGTAGAAAGATTATTCATTGTGCTCAGTCCCTTCTGAAAACCGAACTGGCTATTAGGTAAAATGTTTTTGCTTTCTATAAACCACTCTACACGGGTTTTTTTACTAGGTGTTCAGTGATCTTTAATAGTGTCGAGGCAAGGGCTATAGGTTTGTAAGACTCCGGCAACAAAGGATCCTTTTGAGGTTTTAATATGGGGATAATTAAGTAGAGTTTCCAGTCTTTTGGAATGACTCCTGACTCAAAGATTATATTAATTAGTTGGAGAAAATAATCTTTGGTGTAATTACCAGCATTCTTTAAAAAAAGAATAAGGAATACCGTCTTAGCCTGGGGAGGAGTCCTTTAAATGGTTTAGCACTATATTCATTTCTGAAGATGTAAAGGGAGAATCTAAAATGTGAGTGGAACTAAGACTATTATATATTAAGGGAATGTCAAGAAAAAAAGGAATTGATGGGGGAGCTAGGTTATTGGTAAAGTGTTCCATACACTGAGATATGTCATTAGAAGTAGTAGCAGAATTATAAAATTTGCCTCTAAATTTTCTGATGTTCTGCCAAATTGTTGTGGCAGGAGTTTGTGGGGACAGACTTTCACAAAATTTAACCCACCCTTGCTTTTTCTTTTTAGAGCACAAACGCTTAAACTTTGCATTGATGTGCTTGTAGGATAAAAAGTTTTCTAATGTCATAGAAGAGCAATACAGACGTTCAGCATGTTTTCGTTGTCGGACCAGGGCAGTGCATTCAGAGTCCCACCAACATATTCTATCATTATTAATGTTTTCAAGTGGGATCTGAGCATCAGCTGCGGTAATCAGAGCAGAGGTAAACTGCTGATAGGTTATCGATGTTGTTATTCTGAATTGGAGGGAGGGGGGATACATACTGATCTGAAGCTCTTGAAAATTAATCCCAATAAGCACCAGCCAAGCTATACTTAAGGAGAGGAGGAAGTTTGGTTGAGTAATATTAGATTTAGGTTTAGATATGATGATACGGAGATGGTCATTACCATGAGAATTTTGGAGTGTTCACCATGAAAGAAGTGATGCCATATTAGGAGAGCAAAAGGACAGGTCAACTGCGCTGGGAACTGAGTTGGAAATGTTCTGCGGGTAGGGGATCCATCATTTAGAACAAAAATATTTAAGGAATCTAACAAATCAACTAATTCCAGAGCAAAAGAGTCTTGCCCACTGCCACCCCAAATGGGATGAAAGAAGTTAAAGTCTCCTAAAATAAGAAAAGGGGGCGATAAACAAGAAAAGATAGAATTTAACTCTGCAATTATTGAGACATGAGGGTAGGGAATATACAAAGATACTATTGTGATACCATCCACCTTTGCAGCTATAGCATTAAAGTTGCTTGAAGGGGCAGGTAAGGGTATGTGAGAAGATTTAATAAGGAGGGCTGAGCCTCCATATCCA
>NJDC01014930.1:29232-59600 GCA_002245475.1 Calephelis virginiensis
GTGGGAACAGACTTTCACAAAATTTAACCCACCCTTGCTTTTTCTTTTTAGAGCACAAACGCTTAAACTTTGCATTGATGAGCTTGTAGGATAAAAAGTTTTCTAATGTCATAGAAGAGCAATACAGACGTTCAGCTTGTTTTCGTTGTCGGGCTAGGGCAGTGCATTCAGAGTCCCACCAACATATTCTACCATTATTAATGTTTTTAAGTGGGATATGAGTATCAGCTGCGGTAATCAGAGCAGAGGTAAACTGCTGATAGGTTATATCGATGTTGTTAATCTAAATTGGAGGGAGGAGGGATACATAATGGTCTGAAGCTCTTGAAAATGAATCCCAATCAGCACCAGCCAAGCTAAACTTAAGGAGAGGAGGAATTTGTGGTTGAGTAATATTAGATTTAGGTTTAGATATGATATGATATGATATGAGACAAAGACAGTTTTTTTTGTACGAAGTAGTAGGTGGAGTGGGATATTGATGGTTATTGGCAGGTTGAACAGACTGAGGAGGATTGAAGTAAGGCTGGGGTTGAGAAAACATGATTTCGGAGGTTTCAGCATAGGATCTCCGAGTAGTTGAGAATCTAGATGCGGCTTCCATATACAAGATATTCTCTTTTGTCATTGTCAGTTTAATTGCCCTTTGCCTAGAGTGCTCAGGGAATGATTTGTTAAAGGTAAAATGACGGCCTGAGCAACAAAGGCAGGAAGCTTCAGTTTCTTGTACAGAACAAGTATCACCGGTATGGGGTTGGGAACAACGGTAGCAACGAGGTTTTGACCTGTATTGAGTTTAGATTTGGCCAAATCTATAGTATTTAGTGCATAGAATCGTGGGGAAATTATAGGGCTCAACAGGAAGGGTGGTGTAGAATGAGAAAATTCTTGAGGGAAGAGATTGTCCACTAAATGTCAAAACAACAACCTTTGTAGGGATCCAGTTTACTACACCATCGATTATTGATTTTCTATTAAATCGTCTAGTTTTTAATATATTCCCACAGGGGGAAGGAAATTGCACTGATGCCAAAAATTCTTCCATTGATAGATTTGCAGGAACATCTCTAACAACACACATACGAGTTAAATGAAATGAAGGTATGGATACAGAGTAACCAGCATCAGCTAGAGCTGATACAGTCAAAAAGTTATTAGCACCTTCAGGAGAAGTAAGCTCTACCGACATCCTATTTCTTCCAATTTTTTTGACACCGTTAGGTGAAATATTTTTCATTTTGTTTGAGTAAAAGAATTGACCGAACTTTACCGGATTAATAGCTTTGCCACATAAGGGATCGTGTACTATAAAGGGCCCTTTATCCTCTTTTGAATATTTTAATTTATCCTCCATACAGGGATGCGTATAAATTGTCTGTATTGAGGCACTTGGAGAGGACTTTTTTTATATGATGATCGATCTAGAGAATCGCCACGACGCTAAGAACCATATGTCCATGGTCCATGGCTAAGTCCATGGATTCAATGGAATTCTGTTGTTCTTGTGTAGGACATTGTGGAGGAGGATCCGGAGGTTTAGGTGGGATGTTAGCCATCGTTATGATACATAAAACACTTACCGTAACCAGAAAACAACACAACACAGATTTAGGGAACTCAATAAGACAAAAAACAATGAAATTAGAATCAAAACACGTGTGTGACAACCGTCAACCTGCAATCGACCCAGAACGTAGTGATTATATACCCTTTGATCGACTCAGTCAATTCAAATTTGTTTACTAATGTCATCACTCAGTAACTTTTATTTAAATACCGTCATTTTTGAGACTGACAATTAGGCGGTATTATTTTCAACTAAACTTCAGTTGTTATATAGCCCTGATGATGCTTGTATACCGAAACCGGTTGGCTAACCTAAAAAAGTAAAAAATAAAAATATATTGTGAAAAGTACTAAGTGTTTGTAAGTAAATTGTATCACTAGAGACTCATTACTCTTTTTCTATACCGCAAAGGATTTGTCATGAATTCATTCAATAAGATTCTATTTTCATAGCTCTTGACTCTTGTGTATTTCGAAATCATCATAGCAACTTTTTAAATTATGAAATAAACTTTGAAATTGTTAAGAATTTTGTTTTGTTTCAGTAATACTTATTAAAATAATGCAAATTGACAAAGGTATACCTAAAATAATAACTGTATATTTATTGAAAATAATACCCTAGAGACCGAGCTTTAGCTACTCGTGGAATTCAATAGATATATCAAGTCCTTGTCTTTGAAACCCCCGGCTACCGATTTTTATTAAAATCAATCTGTTTCCGATAAATTATTAATGGGTATACCTGTAATAATAAATTACTAATATAAAATTTAGAATTTTTTTTTTGCAATACACGTTAATATAAAATAATAACAAATGTAAAGATAAATACGTAAATATCCCTGGATAAGTTACGAAAATGAATTTAACCCCAAAGTAAGCAAACTGTATGTTTGCGTGTGTTATGTGGTGTCAACGATTCTATTAAATAGAAATACTGAAACAGTTATAAGAATAAATTTAATGAATACCCGGGCCCGGCAATGCAGACATCACAGTAATGCCTGCCTCCGTCGGTAATTGAACTCCAGGCACAGAAAACTTTCCTACTGACCTGCTGAAATTGTTTAGACCAAAAAAAGTTTTGGCAAAAAAACAAAAATTCCAAATTTTTTACGTAGCTGCTACTAGGAAAAATGACACTATTTGGTTTAACGGGGTGTAGACTATCCCAATACATCCTATTGGTAATCCCAGGGCTACTAATAATAATGACCCGAATCTTAATTGAGTTAAGCTTAAGACCAAAAGAGCTGAATGCTGACCAGATTATTATTAATAGTAACAATATTTCTTTAAAATTCTGTGAAGATAGAGTGCGTGTAGATTTGAAGATCGTCGGCATATACATGAAATAACGTGATCAGGTACGGAATGCTGGAATTTATTAACGAGGAGAAGGAGAAAATATACCAAGTTTTCCCTTTAGTTTATAATATCGTACTATATCTGCGATCATAACAATATTTCATATTTCGGACAATTCATAAATGAATTAAGCAATAAATTATCTCATTGGAAATTCAGTTTGCATTGCATCAGCAGTAAAATGAATGCAAATTGTATACAATTCAAACACGTCGAATTAATTAGTGGAAAACCAACAATAATTTTCCATTAACATTCAACAACTTGTTTCGAAACTAATGGCTCTAATTATTACCTGAATCCCATTTGAGTAATGTAAATCGCAATCGTAGAAATAAAAGGTAAAAAACTTTTTAAATTTAGAGCATTTGCTGCCAAAAAAATTCACTGAAATTTTGGTACGAAACTTTCAATTATGATGCAGTATGTCGGTTTATTTATGACTAACACTGTTGCTTTGAATAAATGGAAGAGTTTCGCAACAACTACTCCCAATTGATACCACAGCCTTATGGCCTTACCCTGCCGTTGTAACGAGAGGGTAGTCGGTAAAGTTATATACATGCAAGAGATTGGCCATGATCCAGATTGGCATTGCACAACATTGGGACAAGAAACAATCTAAAGTTTATTCGAAGTGCGTGCATGAGTGCATTCGTGCAAGTGTGTGTGTGTGTGTGTGTGTGTGTGTGTGTGTGTGTGTCTTTGGCATAATAACTTTCGAACGGATGAAATAATTGTAGGTTTTGTCAGGGGTTGAAAAAAAAGTAGTTACAGTGTTATTGTTTGTATAGAATGTTATTGTGATATGTATCTAATTAGTTGTTCTGGTGAGTACTCGAGACCCCTGCATCGATTTTACTCATAGGTACTTTTGTAGAGAACGCGAATGAGTATGAATAAAATGTTACCCAGTTTTTTAATAGAAGACATTTTCTGGGAAAAAATTTCGATAATTTAGTGATAAATTGTCACTGTTATCCTCTGTGAGTTATTACAATGTAGGGTAGACTAGACCGTATTTATAAGGGTGATTTATTGCAGCATATATTTTATCACCCTGGTATTTTTATTATACTAACTGAACCGACCTACGTTGTACTGTCCTAATTATGAATATTGAAAGTTTTTCTTATAAACCTTTTCCTAGCAATAATAAACGCAAAAAAGGATAAACAAAATTGGTCCTTGCCACGACCAATGGAAATAGCAATTCATTTTTAACCTTCGATGAAAAAAATATAAGTTTAATGCATGTGTATGTATGTGTGTGTGTGTGCGTGCATGTGTAGCATCAACATTTTTGAACTAACGAACCGATTTCGATTCGATCTTATTTTATTGTTTGAAAGTTAACGAGATCTTGGTTCTTAGCTGCATTATGTACAGGTTTTGTAGTTTAATGCTAAGTGCTCTTTAATTTTTTTTTATTTTAGGATTACATATGCATACGGAGAACTAGGATATCCACGATACTAGTGGTTGCCTATTGATCGAAATTCGACCATAATAAATTTTAATATCTTGTTGATAAAAACGCCATCTTCATTTCTCAAGACCAACTACTTTATCTCCAAACTTTTTATCATCAATACTATACTTATTTGTTTGTGTGTGTCAAATGCATGGTAGTATAGGTAATGTTTTGTTTATTGATTTAATGTATTTTATAAGCCATATTATTGAAAAATATTAGCGTTCTGCACTTTTCCTACACATAAACTATAAGTGTGCCAATGCCAAGTGTGCGCCCGCGCAATTTTCGTAAAAAGGAGTCCAAGGTATTGACATCACGTATTAATATATAGATACTAGTTAGTCTTATTATTACAGTTAGATGTATTATTGTTACGAACTTGACATTCCAATTTCTTGTTATTATTGTAAACTAGCTGAGTCAACAGATGCTTTTTTTGTCCATAAGAAACTCCTCCTGGTAATAACTAGCATGACAAAAAAGAATTCGCAAAATTGGTCTGTGTGCCTTTTGTTGGTCCGGGCTCCTTTGCAGAACAAACCATCTGCCTTCGTGCCAAGCTGCTCGTAAAAGTCGAGCATAGGCTTACCGTCATTAGTACCGTGACATACCTAAGCCGGTAAACTTGCTTTTGCTAGGGGTTTAACATCCTGTTCTCGGGTTGGCAACGCACCATTACCACCTTTGGTGTCTCTAGGCAACGTGAATTTCTTACCATCAGGAAATCCGTCTGCTTGTTTGCCTTCCAGTATCATAAAAATGTCATTAAAACAAATGCGAGGATCAAAGTAAATGGGGATTAATTTTATATAAGATATTTGAAACCCTCATCTTGTCAAATTTAAACTGTATCATTTCTAGCTCCAAAATGCGTCTTCGTGCCTTCATTATGAGTTTCCATTAAATAACGACGAAACCCTTTGAATCCTCTAAGTCTCAATAGCGTAATTCTGTTTATAATACAAAGAGCGTACACAATTTGAACCCTTTAAATAGCTACCACAGACCGTTAGCAGCTTAATAGTTAACTGGAGTATGCTCTCCCTGAACCTTTATCGATGGAAAGTTTAAATTGTTTCGATAAATAATTTTAAATCTGTTTTCCCACGTTTGTCAGAGACCACCTTGTCAGTAAGTCTGTTGTCCAGAAACACAAGTTATGTGAAATCTATTTTTAAAACTCTAACGGAAATAGAGAGGTGTTAGATGTTCGACATGTCTGTGTATGTATTTATGTGTGTGAATAGACTCAGTTTACACCAATTTTTTTAATTTTTTGAGCTTTGATGAAAAAGAGAGTGTTATGTTTAACGTGTCTGTTTGTATGTGTGAGTGTGTGTGTGTGTATGTATGTGTTTTCGCTTGATAGTTAATACTGGATTGAGATAGTTTTAAGCTACATTACACAGAATTAAGTTGGGGGATACTGAAACATTTTAAATTTATGATCATTAGACTAACGCTTATCGTCGTCTGAATTGTTCTTTTATTGTCGACTCATAAATCGATTAAAACCTGCAAATGCGGCAAAAAAAGTTGTACAAAGGGGATATGTAAGAGCTCATGGGTTATTTACCTGTTGTAAAATTAAAGTTTGCCACAATCAGACTATAGGCTACTACTAGTTGGCAACCACCCACTTATACTACATGCAAAAATTAAATTTAAATCTAAATCTAGTCACTTACGTAGCAGAATATAAAAGGCTGGTGGGGCGATGTACTATGCTATTGTTGCTTACTTGACTTGACGTGAACATTAAAAAAGAGCGAAGGTTTCGATACGTGTTACAAAAAATCAGATTTAGATCACTCTCTATCGGCCGATTCTATTTTCATACCAAAATCACGTCGATCCGTTCTTTCATTTTGATTAGAAAAAGGGTCAAATAAGCACACTTTTGTATTTAATATTAGTATGAATTATACTTGTTGACTAGTCTCATCTTTCTATTTTTCTCGCCTTTTCGCTAGAATACACATTTTACAAGCATTTTTTAAGCATATATTGATAACTCATATACTAATAAGCTAAATAGAATGCTGTAAAAGATAAAATGATGCTAAGAAGATATAATTTTGAAGCGACCTGTGAAGTGACTTCTTCATAATTTTGTACATGACTCTACTATGGACGTAATAAACTACTCTCTTCCCTAACAATAGTTTCGTGGACGTAAACATTCACTACACTTTTGACACAGCTATCAGCGCCCTTTTAACAAAAAAAAAGTAGGCACAAATAATAATTTATAAGCGCCATTCTAACGTAGATGTCAATGATTACAAAGCACTACGTTATTTTAGTAAAATCTTTCTTTTCGATCTTTTTCCCTCAAGTTTTACAACCTTGTTTTCACATACGTCTTCGTTTGCCACGTGTTTTAATCACACATAAATCTCTATGATTTACCATTGTACTAATTTTGAGTCCAGCAATGTATTTAATACCCTTCGATTTAATTAGTTATCGAAAATTGGAAAAACTGGAAATTTAAAAAATGATTTTTGAAATAACTTATCAAATACATTTATTGTGTCATCCACTAAATGGCTTTTAACTTTATCAGTAGCAACGATCACTCTGCTTCTATGCTAGTAGAAACAATCATCATTGTGGTTTATTAACTAATTGAAGATAAGCGCCTCTTAAGGATAGCGCACATCTAAGCAGAGCGGACATCGCATCGGCGGATTTCTGTTGCTCAATGCCAAGGAGTAGAGTAAAAAACGACGGGTTACACTCCGGCAGTGCCGGCATAAGTGAAAACTTGAATATTATCGTTGTGCATTTTTGACATTTTGCAATGGTTAGGGTTTAATTTAGCAGGAATTGCTATCATTATCAGAATGAAAGTACTATTATTTATTTGGTAGAATACAATATTCATTTATTGCGCTATCGTACACAAACATGAAAACACGAACATTTGCGAAAGCGCCCTGTGCCGTCTTACGAATTTTCGATCAGATCACGTGTCCTGACGGGGGTTTAGAAGTTCTTACCCATTCCAAAAAAAGTGCGCAACGCCGCTAAAGAAGTTTTCACTTCAAAAAATAGAGAAACAACTGGAGATTAAAATCGTCAGGTATGGAAAGTGGCGCCTTTTGCAGTTGTCATTCAAAACTTTATCGTTAAAATGTCTTTAGCACTCTATTCACATTATCAATATTGTGGTTTTCATCCGTTGCGGAAAAATTTGCTCCGATGCGGCCGGCACAGCGTGCTTTACTCCATACAAAATGTATGAAAGCGGTCTAGGAGGATTATTCCGCTGCGATGCGCTCCGCCCGGCTCGTCCAAATGTGCGCTATCCTTTAGTGCACCTGACTCAACATAATTCATTTCGTTCCTTATGCACTACTTTTCTCTAGCGTGTACGCTAAGAAAATAAGTTTGCTATGTTTTTTATTCGCCTAAATCATATGACACTAGTTGCCTTATATCTGAATGCCTTTAGACTTACTTTCAAATTATACGGGTTATACCTTTTCCAGTAAACTTCATACAAAATTCGGGTTTGCTACGTATCTATGGAAGTCCCGCCTCTTATTACGTAGTATTTACATACTCTTTGCCGGCTACTTTATCCTTCAGTGCGAAACATGACAATAGCGACTTCTTACACTATAGCTACAGAAAAAGGTATGGCAGTGGTACCGATCCTGGTGAGCTGTTCTACAGTACTCCACCATCCGATTATGACTGAATGCACTAGTGGAATAAATAATTAATGAATCACAATAAAACTCACTTTGTCGAAAAATCTTGTCAGTTTCACAGAGTTGCTTGTACCGGGTGCCAGTGATCTGAAATTAATGTCATTCGGTTAATCATACAATAATAACGTGATGATAGAAAGAAAATTAAGGTTTATCTTTAGTTGTAATAAAGCTGTATAAAGTGAAACCAGTTGACTAAAGTGTAACATAAAGTGTTAAATAAAACTGTAATGTGTAAAAGCGCTACTGCTATTCAAAAAAGTATAAAATTAAAAGCAAAACATAATTTGACGTTAGTTGGTTCACCTCGACTGATAACAGTTGACAAAAATCTCATCAGCTCCGCACTGTTCCGCGATGTTGCTGGCCAGTCTGCGATTTTGATTTTTCCGTTGATTCTCCTCAGCCAGGTCATACTTGGTGCCAATTACTAGTATCGGGATCTGAAAATTACAGTGTCTACTATAGCCCCTAAAAGAATGCTAGCACGGCCTTAACTATCCTGTTAAAATTTTAATGGCTTAATACGCAATAACTAATAGCAAACGGCCTTAATTCTCCTGCATGCCTACCTAATAGTATTAAGAAATGTTTTTGTATTATGAGAATTTACACATATGCAGGTTAGTAGACATAACTTTTAAACTGCTGGTTCTTGTAAAATTTACTGCACGATAGAAGACTTGCCTAGTAGTTGACCTTCAGTGGAGTTAATTTTAATGAATAAATCCTGCCCTGGATCCCGTTCATATATTAGTGCCGCACTTAGCATGATGAAACACTGGGTTGTTTCGGGATCTCCCTATCTCAGGATTGCAAGATCCAAAAAATGCATTCCTTCGCTAATCAGATAAATACGCGTAGTAAACATCTAGTAGAACCAGAATAAGAAAAAAGTTTTTTTCACTTGAACCATAGAAGTGGTACTTGTCGATATTTAGTAGCCACCGGATTGGAATCGCGGTCACACACTGAGAAGATCCGGTGAAAGAAACACAGCGGGCTTGTGAAATAGCGAGAATAATAACCTAACCCTGTTTTAAATCTAGCAATTCGATACATTTAAATTTGAATGATCTGATCCAAATCTAATTCTACTGTCAAAACCACGTGAAAACTTACAAAGTAACTACAAATTTAATGGAAGTTTTATTTTTATCGTTTAAATAAACTAGACATAAGTGCAGATTACGTAGTGACGAAGTTAAGAGCATTAAATGGCGGTGAATAATGTATGAGCGGTTCTCAGAGCGAATTATCTCATTTTGAATACTGCTACTAATTCTACTGGTGCAAACTACACTTTACTATAATATACTAGCTATTTCCGGCTAACTCCCCATAAGTTTTCAGCGAAACAGGTTCAGCTTTTCTTGAGTTATAAATACTGTAACTAACACGAATTTATTTCAAATATAGAGATATAGGATAAAGCAAGGATAGATGCCGCACTTTTTAAATTTGTTGTTGTTCGGTACTGCCACTTAAAATCAGCGAAAACAGAACGCAACTGTCAACCGTCAAACGTGATTGTCTACCACGCAAACGGCGCGCGCGGCTTGGCATTGTTTGATTGAGCGGAACTTAACCTAAAATTGTACGGGATATAACTTTCTTTCTTTCTTTCTTTAGGTATTGGCCTTCACGTTAGTATTTTGCCATTAGTCAAGTAGAAATTTGCATCAAACTTTAAATCAATTTTAATCAATTATAATTAGTTATCAGTCATAAGTCTTCAGTAAGTCATGTCTGGGTCTTAAGTAAAACGGTGGCTTCGTTACTCAAGCTCGTCTATTGAGATTTGGCGGCAGCGAGGAATTAGACGATACACCAATTTCTTCATGATTACTTGATTTGTGCACTTTCCCTGAACAAAATTAATCTAATTCCCATCTAAATTAACTAATTTCACTCAATATGAACACGAAATTCAATAACTATGAAAAAATTACGACCATCTTCATTCACGATGGCGCCAAAACTCGGGATATAACTTTATTAATTACCTTCGGGCAAACTTAATGTGATTTCGGTCTGGTTGTCGGACAGAACCAGAGTGTAGTGCTTGTGTGTGTGTTAATGTAAAATATCAAGCATACTTTCGGAGCGGACTAGGTACACGAGCAGCGGAGCAGCTTCTTCACAACCGATGGACGGCGTGGTTAAGTAAAGTGCAATCCCCATTATTATATATATGTATCCTAATCCCTACCACCTTAATCCCTCGTATCAGATTCCACTGCGAGAGAGAAATCGGGCCCTCTGGTAAGTTTATTGATGTTGTTGATCGGCTTAAAAATATATCTTCTAGCAAACTAACCAAACTACCCCTTTTAGAGTATTAACATTTAAAGGCTACTTATGGGATATCTATCCTTCTTATGGGATGGTTGCCTGACCCTAATAAGTAAATGACTGTCCGAAAACCTAAACATATTTTACCTACCCTTCAAAAACTTAAATGCATTTTGCCATTCGATGAATCGCACAGAGAAATTTGGCACAACTAGTGTGTTATACTAACTAACTACTATAGTACTAACTATAGTATAGTAACTAGTATACGGTATAGTTATAGGGTCTTTTGATGGATGTATAAAATAGTAAACTTTTCATCGGCATTAAATAAATAAAATCGGCAACCTGTAGGACTACTCTTGAAACTCGATTCATGCAATATTGGAAATTGGAATCGAGTATGTCATTTAACGTACCTACCTAGTTTTGAAATTATTTGAAACTAAAATATGTTAATAATCCTCTAGTACTGTGTTCAAAAGTACCTAAAATGACATACCTATACGAATCAAATCTTCAATTCTCCTGATATCGAGATTACCTACTCTACACTAACGGCCAATATTAATAATCAATCCTAATCCAAAACTTGCTGTCCAAGATTGATATTTCGATCCATTTTTATGTTATCGCTTGCCAATAACATATCTGTGGACAGGATAAATATGGCAATTAGGTATGGGATAGGCCGCCGGATACGCAGTTATCTAGATTGCTTGAAATCCATTAGATTGAGATACATTATTAACATTGGCCGTAAGTTGAACATAGTTTGCTACTCGGAGTATAAAATGGTAGAATAAATCGAAATTATAGTCGCAAACTAAAGGTTTCTTTAGTTTTAGGATTTATCTGCCTCAACTTATCATTTAAATTTAAATTGGACGAAATTGTGGCAATCGCGTTATAACCTTTCAGCTGTTGTTCGTAACTTCGCCCGCATATAAAAGTTTTTTAGCAAACAAGCATATAATTTACTTACTTTAGAGTTAGATTTAATTTGTGTAATTTGTCCAGGGATATTTATTTATTTACTTAGCGACCAGACGAATTTATATTGCTTGTCATTCTTAGTTAATAACAGTTTTTATGGATAAAAGCATTTTATTTTCCAAGTTATGCTTTAATTTTCCAGTTTTTCTTTTCATAAGTTCGATTTTCGACGGGGGCAGGCATTTGTGTGATGAACATTTAGGTGTCTGCGTTTCCGGGTCTGGGTGTTTATTAAATTTATTCTGGTAACTATTTAAGTATTTCTATGTATTAGAATCGTTGACTAACACCCATAACACAAGCATATAATTTGCTTACTTTGGGGTTAGATTCAATTTGTGTAACTTGTCCAGGAATATTAATTTATTCATTATTAATTATCTCCCCACAAAAAAGCGAAACCGGTTCAATCTTTGGGGCGTGCTGCGACGACCACTCGAAATAGGGACTCATTTTTGTGAATGTATAATACTATATACTTACACATAGATTTAGTGGAAGATATGTAGCCTAGACTTATCTATTTGCATAACATGTAATCTATGTTAGCATTAATTAAAATGATAAACATACAAACATAAATACTTTTACATATACGCATAAGGATCATTGGGCGTATGGAATTCAATCGCAATCTTTTAGACCCAAGTGGACCTCGTTGTAATCTGCTGTATTACAAAAGAGGCTTTGAAGAGGTTACAGGCAGCAGGAAATGAAGTAACCTTTGAGAATTCATGGAAAATGTGAGAACTTAAAAAAAAATAAACAATTCAATTAATTTAAATTAAAATAAATCATTTTTTTATGATAATGGAAGGCAAACAAGCAGACGGATTTCCTGATGGTAAGAATTCACGCTGCTTAGACATACTAAAGGTGGTAATGGTGCGTAGCCAACATGAGGCCTCGAGCAAAAGTAAGTTTACCGCCTACCTTGATGTCCATCCCGGAACACGTCAAGCGTTGGACGTTATGGCGGCAGGAATAGGTAGGGCAGTGGTGCTAATCCGGGTGAATAACTGTGAAACTCTGCCACCTAGTAGGATGTCACGGTGTTGATGACGGTGCTCGCCTTTTAAGAGCTGCCCGGCAGGAGGGCAGATGGTCTATTCTGCAAAAGATTGGAAACAACCTAGATAACTGCTCTTATTTATATTTTAAAAAAAACGGTTAATTAAAAATAAAGTCAACACACTTATCATATTAGCTAAGATTTGAAGTGAAAATTGCAAGATAAAAATATCTACACGTTTTAAAGCGCTTGATGCTAATATTTCATCCTTCCAAACTAAGCGCAGACTTAACTGGAAAGTACCACGAAGTAAACTGAAAGAAAGTGCCAACAAAAAAGGAACTTATTTCCATTACTTAAGTCAACTAAGTAGGAGTGCAGCTTAACCAGTGACAGAGTTACGAGAATTGAACGACATTGAATAATGCATGAGCGGTTTTTAAGCTACGCTGCAGCGCTAGAGGTGTCGGGTGTGTTTTATAATTTTAGCCTAGGTATCTTATATATAAAACTGAATCTCTATTTCCGTTGGTTTTTTAGTTTAGGTATCTCGTATATTAAACTGAATCTCTATTTCGAATCATGCGTAAAAAGATGGAACAATTTTTTGGTTTGTTTTTTTGCTGCCCGAAGGTTCTTAAGAAATAAAAACAATATTCATAGATAGTACAGGACAACATCTGCCGGCTTGGCGAGTCTTATATATAAAAAACAATCTCTGTATCCCTTGGTCATTGCATCACGCGTTAACGCATAGAAACCTTTCAGTTATTGTTTTTTGGTCATAAAATTTTCAAATTTGGAAGTTTCTATTTTTAAAAAAAGCTAGCAAGAGTATTTTAATTTAACATTCAAACCCAGGACAACATCTGTCATGTCAGAGAGTCGTAGCACTAGCTAGCCAAAATTCAATTAATATTTATGATTAATTGTTTATTAACCAGATTTTTTTCATTTAGACATCGATATGAAAAATATCCTATTTTCTAGCTTCCTATCTCCACACATAAAAATATATCGTCTTAAAAAAAATATATCGTCGCTATGCTGTTGCAGAAACAACCTTTATTCGAAGCATTCAAAGTATCTATATATTAATACGTGTTGCCAAAACTTTGGACCATCTTTACGAAAATTGCACGGACGCAGGAGATTACTTTTTATGTGCCTTTTATTACATGTACTGAACACTGTCCAAAAATTTTGACACTTATTTTAGAAGAACCCTTAATACTCGTAATTTTAATTAACTAGCGATTTACCCGCTACTTTCTCAGCATAGCACAACTATTTCGGAAGACAGCTCTGGTTAGCATCATAGAAACTTTCTTCCATTACAGTCCTTTGAGAGTTGTTTTTTTTTATATAAAGTAGCATATGCATGGGGGTATGTAGGGTTTTAACTAAATGCGAAACAAATTTTATCGAAATCGGTCCTGCAGTTTTCGCGGATAATACAGACAGATTATCGGCATCACAACAGTAGTATTGATTTATAGCTAGTACCAATATACAAATACCAATATACCAAGTAATCAACGATTTTACAGCATACCATGTTTTTTTCAATAACGTTTATTTGAATAAATTTATTAAAGGGCAAGTATATTGCTTGACACTAATAGAAAAAGATGTAAGTATTATAGTAGTTTAAAATCTTATGTATGAAATTCTCGTGTCACAATGTTCCTGTACTCCTCCGAAACGGCTTGACCCATTCTCATGAAATTTTGTGAGCATATTGAGTTGGTCGGTCAACATCTATTTTTCATACCCCTAAGTGATTAGGGTGTCTCACTCTCACATTAAATATATAGCAGAACAACGTCTGCTGGGTCAACTAGTAATATATATCATCTTGGCTCACGTATATTTTACACATCTCAGTCTGGCAAATGAAATGTCTGAAAAATAAATTATAATCACTGACGCTGGTTTTATATGAGACGTAAAGCTTGTGAGGTTTTACGTTAATCGCAAATGTATTTTTAATCTGTGTTCAAAAAGTCATCAGGCTCTTATTTCGTATCTAGATTTTATGACTGAGGCTTACAAAATGTATTTTATTATATCCATATAAATTTCTGTAACCATGTCAAAAGTATTAGTCGAACAAGGTTTTTGAAAATTATTTAATTTTAAAACCTAACCTTCCTGCATGCCTACATGATATAGAGATATAATAGAGAACTAGTTCACGGCTCTCATGGAAAGGGAAAACCGCGGCCAAATACGCCATAGATGTTATAGGTGCGTTACTATTCGGTGGCCGAGAGTCAAGCCTTCATGCTACTACTTGATTCTCTAGACTGGATCATGATGTCATTATGGCGGCAGGCTTAAGAGTAAGATGCCTGCTCGAGCAAATACCTGCATATTAATTTATCACTTATCTTGTTAATCAATAATTACTCTTTTATCTTTTGCTTGCCTGTTAAGAGCTGCCAGGCAGATTTATTTTACACAGTAGACCCAAAGGTTAATTAATATAATCTCAGATTTTTATTTGCAAATAACCTGCACCGGCGAACTTCTTTCCACCCGTTCAGTTTGTATGAGAAAAATTAAAATGTTGCTTTTCCTAGATTCCTCGGAGTTGAACGGGATAAAAAAGCGTCTTACATCCGCCTCCTGTTTTTGAGTTACAAATATCAATTTTCAGCCAAATCATTTCAGCCATTCTTGACTTATATCTAGTGTAACTAACATTATACTATGAAAAAATTATTTTTAAGTTTTACCAAGGGCCGACGATGGAAAATATAAAAAGTACATTTTTATGTTACATGTAATAAAATAATATGTTTTTTCAAGTTACTACTACTACCTTGTATTATATTGTTCAATTTAAAAAATCTGATTTTGGATTTCGAGAGAAGACGTTTTTATGAAGCTCATTTAAGTGAACAGACTGAGTCTTACTGCGGTAAAATAATGAAAGTTACTAGCTTAATTTAGCTGTGAAATATGTATGAGCGGTTCTGGAAACAATTTACGAGTATTTTAATGTGAATACTATCGCACTAATTTAGCTAAATGCAGTTTTGATCAGTATATCGAATTTTAAGCTAATGTGCATTCGTTTTTTCCATAAATTTTGGTAAATTTGAGAGATTCGACTTTTAATAACATCAACGCTGTAATATTTTAAATGTGAAAGTATGTCTGTCTGTCTGTTTGTTGCTCTTTTACGGCAAAACTTCTAAACGGATTTTGATGAAATTTCATATATTCACTGCTGCAGTTCCGGGTTCAAGCACGGTCTGTGCTTGAACCCGGAAAATTCCTTAAAAAAAATTTTCAAAAGTTTATGATAGATGATGAAAATTTGAATAAAAATCGTATTATTCTATGCTGAAAAAGTCGCGGGCATACATCTAGTTATAATAAAAGCCTTTTTATGGGATGGAAAACGAACCAAGCAGAGTGTTTTTCTTGTGAGATATACACGTATTTAAACACTAAATGTGATAGCGGTGTGTTACCAAATGCTTCTTATAGACTTGATTGTTATTTTTGTCACATAATGTAGAATTATACCAGCCATTAATGGCTTTCGCGGTTTGAATTTGAAGTGTAGGACTTAAAATCCAAAACGGGAAAACCATCAATTTAGTAAAACGTAAAAAAAGTTATAAATAAAATGATTGGAATAAACGAAGTAAAAGTAAGGGATCTTCACACCAATATCCCCGAAGATGTAGGTAGAGGTCCAACCAAGGCACTCAGTCACACAATGTGATAAGTGGCAAGCCTATCGCCAACTGGGCATGTATTCAATTCCGGGCATCGTTATTTTTAATATAAAATTGAAAATACGCCTTTCAATTTTTTTTGTTGCCCGACCCAGGGATCGAACCCGAGACCTCAAGAAGTCAAATCCGTCACCGAACCACTAGACCACAGAGGCGATTTGGAATAAGCAATTCTACAATACTAAAATTAAAACTTTTCAATAACCACCCATATAACCAACATGTAATGTAGTAAGAACCATCGCTATCACGTTAGTTTTCAAACTAAAAAAAGCAACGAATTGGGTCAATCCCTTCATAAATGATTATGCCACAAACAGAAACAGACAAGTGAAACTTATGACATCCCTTTTCCTAAGTCAGAGGTTAAAAAGATATAGATTATGCCACAAACAGAAACAGACAAGTGGAACTTGTGACATCCCTTTTCCTAAGTCAGAGGTTAAAAAGATATAGATTATGCCACAAACAGAAACAGACAAGTGAATCTTATGACATCCCTTTTCTTCCATCACAGGTTAAAAAGATATAGATTATGCCACAAACAGAAACAGACAAGTGAAACTTATGACATCCCTTTTCTTCCGTCAGAGGTTAAAAAGATATAGATTATGCCACAAACAGAAACAGAGAAGTGAAACTTATGACATCCTTTTTCTTCCGTCAGAGGTTAAAAGATATAGATTATGCCACAAACAGAAACAGACAAGTGAAACTTATGACATCCTTTTTCTTCCGTCAGAGGTTAAAAAGATAACAGGTACCTAAAATAGACGCACTAGCAGAACTAAAACTTAAAAAAGTCATTTTTATATAAGTGATATAGAAAAGAAAATTTCATTACAAATAGGCGTATGATACTGGGTTTCAATTGTTAACTGTAAGCACGTTATTAATGGATATTGAGAATATTAAACTTATTAAACATCATAGTAAGCACTCAGCGCTTTTAAAAAAAAAAATTATGATACTGGAAGGCAAACAACCAGACGGATTTCCTGATGATACGAAATTCACGCCTCCTATAGACACCAAACGTGGTAATGGTGCGTTGCCAACCTGAGGCCGGAATGTTAGGCCTCGAGCAAAAGTAAGTTTACCAGCTACCTTCCGAACCAGAACACGCCATGATGTTATGGCGGCAGGAATAGGTAAGGCGGTGGTACCAATTCGGGTGAGTCGCTGCGAAACTTCACCACCTTGTGATAAAATATTTCCTAATTTTTAATTCAACTAGATAGAAAATAGTCTTTTGTAGTTTATAAATAATTACTTGATTTTATTTCTTTGTCCTCAAGGATGACAAGTGCAAGGTGAAGAAGGTTTGGCTTTTTTCTTTCTTTTTTTGACAAATATATAATTTGTTCTTTCAGATCAATATTATTTACGGTATTGAAGCAAACGAATTTCCTAATTATGAAATACACAATATTGCATA
Organism: Calephelis virginiensis; assembly: GCA_002245475.1. Classification (NCBI taxonomy): domain Eukaryota; kingdom Metazoa; phylum Arthropoda; class Insecta; order Lepidoptera; family Riodinidae; genus Calephelis; species Calephelis virginiensis. The sequence goes on from NJDC01014930.1 coordinate 46,865, forward strand.
AAACTCGAAACGACACTTTTCTGCTGACACCTGTCATCTTCTTTGTCCCTCATAAATCCTGAGTGCCCGTCTGGTACAATTTTGTTCTGTTAAAACAATTTCCCAAGATATTCAGTGAAATGTAATGATATCAAGGACAATTTTGTTCCAAAATTAATGACCCACTTGTGATAAAAAAACTTATTTATTTAGATAGGGTGTAACAACACTTCTTTAATACTAATGGTACAATGCGAAATTTACTTAGGAACTAAACAGCTGGCTACAAATATATGGAAAAACTCGCGTAACTAAGTAGCGCCGTCAGCTCGCTGCATTGTCAGCTGTCTCCATGCGCGTTAGGGATGTAACCTATACAAAAACACCTTGGCCTATAATACTTAATTACGATGTCGTTGACTTTTATAAACAACTTTTAATTTTGCTATTAATGCCTTTTGGCGTACTATAACCGTTTACGCAACGAAAGCGATGAAAACTCTGAAAAAGTACAGTCAAGATCTTAAACAGTTGGGTTTGTCGCCAGATCCTAAAGCTTCCGATCACGCCCTTTTTTAATATTGTGTTGTCCCCAGTCCTTAATAAGTGTTTGAAGTTTCAATTTAATCCAACCCGTGAAAGAGGATGGAAAACATGTTCTAAGATTCTGAATATATAATAATATATAGAAAAAAACAAACATAAGTGCAGTAAAACTGTAAAACAACAGACTCTGATTTCGGTAGTCGTTACACCAAAATTGGTATTTTCCAATGTTTCACTCGAATCTCATCATCAGATCCAGACTTGGTGGCAATGAACCAAATTGAAATTACGCTCAATAAATAAAACAAAACATTATTCAAAATCGGTTCACAAATGGCGGAGAAATCGTAACGTACAAGTGAGTTGAGAATTTATACCTTCCTGTTTCGAAGTGTATGCAGGGAATAGTGTAAATGGAGCGTTGGGTAAGCTATTTCAAAGCAAAGTTTTGAGTCAAAAAGCTACACTCGCTTTGCATAACTCTGCGCTTATTGGAACTTTATTATATGGAAGCGAGAGTTGGGTATGTCAGAAAAAGCATAAAAGTATGAATTAGGATAAACGCGATCGAAATGAAAGCGCTACAAAAAATCTGTGGTGTAACGCTCGGTGACCGCATTCGTAATAGTGAAATCCGAGAAAGAGTGGGATTAAAAGAAAGTGTTGGTATTAAAATGCGAAAGAGCATGCTCCGATCGTTTGGTCGTGTGGAAAGAATGACAGATGAAAGATTAACAAAGCAGATATACAATGCGAATGTGGAAAGATGGATGGATGTAGATACACGGGGAGACCAAGGTTGTTGACATCCCACGATCAGATCACTTGGATATTATCCGAAGATGGTGTCAGGAGTCTCCGAAACCGGCGTGTTCGTATGAAAAGGGTAATGAATGTGAAGGAAGCCAGACAGGTTTGTCAGGATCGTGAGGTCTGGCACTCGATACTCTCTGCCTACACGTAAGAGACTTGGCGTGAAGATATGTATGTATGTTTTGAAGTCGGGTGAAAAAAGGTTAGATGTAACCAAAACAAAAATAACTTAAAAAGTAGTGTTTCAGCATATTCCTGTAAATGTCAAGGTTTGGCGGTTTTTACATCTACGGAACGGAACTCCAAAGTTTCAATGCTTGTACGACAAAGGAATGGTAGGAGAAAGTGTTTCACTTCTATATGATGATAGGTATACATTGGTAGCAAACTGGGTCAATGTTAAAGACTTATGCTGGAAATATAATATTAGTCGCGGCTTACGGACGCGTCTTACAGCCGCGACTGATGAGTATGGACATGCCGTCCCAGGACGTTTGCGGCTGACATGAACATCGCCACGGCCACGGCCTCAAGGTCACGTCCACGACTTATGCACGACAGTTTGCAAGGCTAACTGTACTTTCATTATCTAGATACCCTGTAAGTCGCGGCTGTCAGCCGCGTCCGTCAACTGTGTCCGTCAGCCGCGTTTGATAGTTTTTTTTCCAGCTTTACTGTGTGCTATTTACCACACAAACCACTCCGATATGAATGTTTTTCACTCTTCTACAGGAATTACTGGGACTGTTGTTTTTTAAATCTATCTATTTATATAAAGTATCTTCACGCCCATATCCCTGAATAGGTAGGCAGAGCCACAACTAGGGGACCCACGACTAGCCGAAGACACTAAGTCCCATAATGTGATAGGTGGCAAGCCTACCGCCAACCGGGCACATATCCAATCCCGAGCAACATTTTTTTATTAGAAAATTGGAAAAACAAAATTTTCTTTTTGTTGCACGACCCGGGATTCGAACCCGGGACCTCATGCAGTCAAGTCCAACAACCTGAACCGCTAGACCACAAAGGCGATTTATATCTATTTATATGTAAAATCAAAGCCACTTTTCATTGTAATTTTATAACTCAAGAACGGGCTCACCTTTTCAAACCAAATTTTTAGGCTTTGTTCGGACTATTTAGTAGATGGTTTATGTGAAGTTTGTATAAAATCAATACAGCGGTTTTTCATTTATCACATTTTTTGTTATAAATAAATTCAATAAATGGCGGATCGTTTTGTTAACGGGTATTTTTCTGTCATTATGAAACTTTTTTCAATTGTGTTTTTCTTTTTTTGTTTTGTTGTGTTATGTCATTTATGCGGTCATGTACGTAGCGAAGCACGTACCGGGGCGTTAGTAGTCGTCCTGTATAAGTATATTATTATACTCTTTGTAGTAGTATATGTATATTCTTATCTATCAAAATTTCATTTTAATCGTTCCATGTGTTAAAATGAATTCCGAACTAACAAATTTATTATCTTGATGTAAGTAAATGTCGTGTATGTTTGGTTTTTATTTAACTCCTCTAAAGTTTAGCTCACCTCACCTCTGTGGTCTAGCGGTCTGGCGTCGGACTTGATTTCATGAGGTCCCGGGTTTGAACAAAAAATCAACAAATAAATAAAGAAAATTTGTATTTTCAATTTCCTAATCAAAATAACGTTGCCTGGGATAGGATATGTGCCCAATTGACAATTGACTTGCCGCCTATCATATTGTGGGACTTTGTGTCTTCAGCTAGTCGTAGACGCTTTGTTTGTACCTCTGCCTACTTCTTTAGGGATATAGGCCTGAAGATACTTTTTTTATTTTGTATGTATACTTCAATTTATATGGGATGGTTTTTTAACATGTTTGGACCAGTAGGTCTAGTATGCTTATGGCACGAAGTACGCCGGTTCAGTTAGTAAGTACCTATCATGTAAGTGATTATTATAGATATAATGAAACCATGTCTTGAAGTGCGACGATGATATGATTGTCAAATATTTGCATAACTGCCTTTACTTTGACGATATAATAAAAAAATACGATCTTTTGATAAACGTTCATATTATATCCTGTATGTGTTCATTAAAGCATTGGCCGTGAAAGCTATTAACCTTGACATCTTCATTCACGCTAACCCTTCGCTAACTTTAATGCCACCTCGATGAGCATGGACCCAGTAGACCGTGGCGATGGAAGAAATATCAACAACATGGTCATTCTCCTGGAAAATTTATATCTTTTTAATGTGTTGGGGTAAAATCACTGGGTTATAAGCGAAATCATATTGACCGTTTGTAGGCGTTTTGGAATTAAATAAAATTTTATATTCATAAATTAATATTTATTTATTATTCTCAAACTTTTGAACGAACTCAAAAAAAGGAGAAGGTTTTCATTCGACTTATATATAGCCAACCGATTTTGATAGTCCCATAATAACCTAAAAACCAAGATATCTGAAAAGTTTATGAACTATTAAGTACATTTCAAAAACCACTAGTAGAATGGTAATTAAATCTATATGGGACCATTTAGAAAATAAGCGCCAATAAGTCGATTTGGTACTAAATGGAATAGTTTGATTCGGTTTTTACAGTTTTATTGCGCTTCGTTACCGTTTCTCCAAAATGAACTGCCTAGTTATTTTTAAGATTATTTTCATTTTAAATTGGCGGATTCATTTAAAATTTATATTTAACCAAACAAGGGAAATATTAATATAATAAAATTGTTTTATTCATTCTTTGTTTCAAAGTTAAAATCTGTATTTCTATGCAATAAAGTACATTGAATTGAATGTGCGTACTTAATATTAAGCAGACTCTGATTCGCTTGAGGAGGTGGTGTCTTCATCATCATCTTCGCCTACATGTGTAATTATATTATTATCAATAACAGAATCAATCCTGATATCTCGGTCAAAATGTTCCACAATCAGATTTTTAGTCTTCTCAACAACCTTTGCCCAGTCATCTCTTGGAACTTTCCCGCAGACTTATTTTAATAGGGTCATCATCTTTTTCGTGCTGAATGGCGGAGAAGTATTGTGGCGGGTGGCGTAGCCTTTTATTTGAACCCAGATTAGCTCAATCGCGTTAAATTGGCAATGATACGGTGGAATTCTTAGAACGCGATGACCGTACTCCAGAGCTAGTTCATCGATTTCGTGTCGCACATTTACCGCTTTATTTTCTTTAACTAACTTAATTAACTGTGCTTTTAGCATCTGCATATTTGCGTCAATGCCTTTTGCTTGTAAGCAAGCCACCATTTCTTCTTTTTTACTAGCTTGGGTAGGTGGTTTCTGTATCTGAACCGAGTGATAGGAGTCATTATCCATGAATATTACAGAAGGCTCTGGTAGGCTGGGCAAAAGCACGTTCTGGAACCACTCTTTGGTGTAGTGTAGTGGTGTATGTAGTGGCATTCATTTCCTTGTGGTAGTCATTAGTGGTTTTTGATTGAAATGCCAGTAAGGCGTTCTCCACAAAGCCGTATTTTGCAGAACCTGTGTGGCATATTATCAGACGGGCCCCCTTACCCATTGGTACTTTCGACATCGACGCTTGTGTATCATCCGTCCAAGAACGGGAAACCGTGTGATTGGCGTTTAGCCATGTCTCGTCAATGAACACGACATTATCCCAGTTATCATTTTGTTTGCTTCTCTCAAAAAACTAATCCGTTTTATACGAAAAACCAATATCTTTTAAGATTTTGGTTAAAGCAGTTTTACCCCGGCTAAACAGTCCAGCTTCTCTTAACGATGTCAAAAGCTTCTTCCTGTTGAGATATTCATTTCTGGAATAGTAACCATATATTAGATTTCTGATTGCATCGGCGTCAAAGGTGTCAATATCTGTCACGGTTTAGTTCTACGTTTCTTCTTCGGAGTACGTAAAATATTATCTTCCATGCCAGTAAAGCCGAACTTATCTTTATTAATATTTGTTATCGTTCGTTTGCTAACTCCAAGCGCCTGAGAGACGCGTTCTTGTACTTGTTCGACAGGTACCAGGGGTCCGCCATTTTGCCGCTCCCGGTCAAAGTAATCTTGTAGCTTGATGATTAACTCACGCGGCTCCACTTTTCAATGTTTGTCCACGTTTAGGCATTATTTTGCACCAAAAGTCACAAAAACGCAATCGAAGTCCGATTTAGCGCCGATGTCAGTTTGAAAATCAAAAACAGTCCATTAAACGAAAGCCGGGTAATCAAATAAAAACAGATCGAAACCACTTGAAGAACGTGGTCTATATGCACGAAACGACAACAGACGACTGTTTTAGCGTCACAAAACGGCGGCCCAATTGGGGTTACCATTTTTAATCTAAGTATAAAAATGCTAGTAACGCCATTTGGGGTTACCATTTTCAACCAAAATATAAAAATACTACTTTCTTTCGCGCGTTCGGTTTGGTTGTAGTTTTATTTTTATATTTAATAAAAGTTATCTTAAAGTTTTCAAATTTTTAAAAAGAATAACAAAACGTATTATTTTATAAAGTATGGCTGTATAAGAACAGATTGTGATACTATTATTGCCTGTTATTGTTAGCGCAGCACTACAAATATAAAGCGCTGACATAATCTTGTAATAGCGCAGTTTAGATTTAGAAAAATATTGTTTACCAAGTTATTTGGCACTCAGTTTGGCACAATATTATAACATTAATTGATTATTGATATAATAATGTTGTTTTAATGCTCATCAATTGTTAAAACGGTTAACAACCAGCAATAATATTTTTATCGTAGCTGCAACGCCATTGAAAGTTACGTCGTCAGTTCAATCGCGACGTGTCAGGAACGCATTCTCTGAACGGCCGTAGTTTAGTCGGCAGGCGTACTCGAGCTTCTTACTCGTATTAGACACTTTTATACGCTAGTGATAATTTTAATATATTCGAGTTCAATCATAGGTAACCTACTTACTTTTTCAAATAATTCTCCAAAGTTCTAAAATAAGCATAGAAAGTTTGTATCCAAACCTAAAAATCAAAATTACTAAAACTAAGTAAACGAGTTCAATTGTCAGTGTTATATGATGCACGGGACATGAACTCTTGCAAGTACTCTTTTTTAAATTGACAATATTCCCTATGCCTTGGGAATCTACTTATCAAGTAAAGTAGTAAGAAGTAATAATAAAATATTTACTTTATCCAAAATTTCTTTGACCATAAAATTTAGTTTAGATTTACACTCTTGACAATTAACTAAATGCTTTTTTACGTTTATCACGTTTAAATTCAACCGTGAAATCCAGGCTTACAAAAAATGGTTCATAACAAAAGAAATTTCCGCAGACATGTATTATGTCATCAAGGACATTCCATTATTGGAAACTCTTATGATCGACATTTTGTTGGTGCCCTGCAAATAAATTGGCAGCGGGAGATGAGACGTGGCTTCCAAAAATATTATTATTCTGTATGTCGTAACAATTTACATAGAAACAACCTTCTCACCGCACGAGAACGTGTACTGAAATGATGATTGGTTTAACCGCGACAGAATATAACATATTATTTCAAGGGAGTATGATGTTGAAAGGCATAAATAAAATATTACAAAGTGTAGTTGCCAAACGTTTGATTAAGTATTTTCAGTCTTTATTTCTACTGGAATCTATAGTAAAATGTTGTTATTACAAACTTTATATTTCTATTAAAATAAATTAATATACCTGTAGTCCAAGCTACCAAGGTAAAAAAGAAAATTACCTCCTGAATTTTTTGAACCTGCATCGACTTACATGAAACTTTTGAATTAAGCTTATCTTACCCTTATCTTCAAAATCTACCCTATTCCGACATGTGCAAATTAGTATACGGGGTGAAAACTACCCCTTTTTGCAAAATTTAAATAAAATTATGAGTATAAGCATTTAATGAGTAGAAAATAACTTGTATGGGTTAATTACAAGTTGCTTATTGCTTCAATACGATATTTATGATTTTTTAACCCTGTTTGATGTATTTCACCCCTTTTAAAGCACCCCCTTTGTAAGGTATGATAATATAAAATTATTTTTTCTGACTTTTAAAAATACTTTTTCTGGATTAATTATATTGAAATAATTCGTTTCGTTTGTGTACAACACAAAAATTTTTCATCCCCAATGTGCAACCCTCATAAATCACCCCTTATTTCGAAAAAAAAATTGAAAAACATTCACCTATAGATATATATTTTTTTGATTACTTATTTATTGTAAATGGATATATTTTATTTGTACTTATTTGAATATATTTTTTTCATAATTTTAAACCCCTATAAATCATTCCCATTTAAAAAAAAAATTAAAATACTTGCAGACGTACTTATATAATTTTTTGGCTTATTTATTTCGTAATGACATGACATATATATGTATATATACACACACACAAACAAACATACAAAGGGGCCGTTTTGTATGTTCGTACACCAAAAACCCGGATGAAGCCAGCTGTACGGCGTTTTTTTTTGTGATCTCCGATGTATACTTTCACTTACACTCCAAAAACTACCTTGCTCCGAAATTGAAAAAAAGTTTATTTTGTTTTTTGGCCGTAACTCGATAAATTTCAAGCTATTTAGTATCTCAAAACGTAGTTTGAAAGGGAATTCTATAAGCTACAAATATATACTCGTATTTAAGTATTTCATTTTTTGAGCCATTCATTTTTCAAAGGGCAACGTTTAAAGGGTTCTAAAATGGCATCAGTCATATGTTAGGGCAAGTTTTGAAAGGTCATATCTCAGTTACTTTACAAGCTAAAAAAAAAGCAAAATGTTTGTTAAAGAAAAATCTAACTTTTATTCCCTACTCATTTTGACGTATATTCTATAGTTTTTCCAAAATTTAAAAAAAAAGAAAAAAAAATGAAAATTTCGAAAATAATTTTTCGACTTCAACCATATTTTTTCGAAATTATGCATTTTAAATTATTTCATCATTTCAAATAACTCTCATAGTTTTCATGCTAAAGAGTTCTAGTAACCCTCATTTTAAAGCTTTTTAAAAATAATTTGAAAAAGGTATTATACAACTTTCTCGAAAAATTTACCATTTTTCCGTTATTTGACATTGAATTTAAAAAAAAATCGTTCAAATAATATATTCTAGTTTCAATAAATCATTACTTTTGTATTAGGTTTGTATTAGGCCTACAATCAATTAAAAGGTACCAATCTTTTTGCTTTTTATAAGCTTTATTTTTGTTTTTTACACCTTTATTGATAATATGTATAGTTTTTCAGTTATTCATAGAAAATCGATTAAAAACTTGTTTTTTTTCCACGAAAAATGCCAATTTTGAATCGCGTATAACTCGAAAACTATTAAGTTTAAAAAAAAAGTTAAAGTTGTTGTGGTTATTTTTCACACAAAAAAATTCACCCCCTAGTTGGGGTGAAACACACCCCTAGGGAAAAAGCACACATCGGGATAGGGTAGATTTTGCTTTTTGAGGTTTTCCCTACATGCTGTAAAAATTTCATGAAAATCTATGCAGGTTCAAAAAATTCGGAGGTGAAAACCTTGGTAGCTTGAGCTACTAACAATTAATTACTATTGATAAATTAATATAATTGTACAATATAATAAAGTTAAAACATTTAATTAAAAGTAATAATAAATATTTACTTGATTAAAACATGCAAAATCATTCACATAATATTTTTTTCTTAATTTTAACTAATGAATCAGAAATAAACATCAAAGTTAGCACAATATTTGTTAGCCAGTTTACAAAATGCGTGGCACAGGTAAAAATTTCGAAATAATATTTTCGAATTTTTCGAAATAATATTTTCGAATTTTTCGAAATATTTTCTTTCTTTCAAAATTTCGAAAAAACTATAGAAGATACGTCAATATTACTAAAGAACAAAAAGGTAACTTTTTTATGAATATTTTGCTTTTTTAATTTTTTTTTGCTTGTAAAATAACTGAGATATGACCTTCCAAAGCTTGCCCTAACATATGACTGACGCCATTTAAGAAACCTTTAAACGTTGCCCTTTTAAAAATAAAAGGCTCAAAAAATGTAAAACTTTAATATAGTCATAGTTTATAAAATTCTCTTTAAAACTACGTTTTAAGCCACAACTAGCTTAAAAATTTACCGAGATATGGCCAAAACACAAAATTAATCTTATTTTTTTTAATTTTGGAGCAGGATAGTTTTTGGAGTGTAAGTAAATGCTAGAGAGTTCTAGTAACCCTCATTTTAAAGTTTTTTAAAAATACTTGAAAAAGGTTCTATGCAATTTTCTCGAAATCTGTACCATTTTTCCGTTATTTGACGTTGAATTTAAAAAAAAGTGACCCCTAGGGAAAAAGCACACATCGGGATAGGGTAGATTTTGCTTTTTGAGGTTTTCCCTACATGCTGTAAAAATTTCATGAAAATCTATGCAGGTTCAAAAAATTCGGATGGTAATGGTAATTTTTTATATGTGTATTATTGTAACAACCGTTGGTAACACTGATTAACAAAATAAAAAAATCTTACATACCAACACGCGATATTTTATACAGTTTTATGAAAAAATAAAAAAGTAGCTGACAGTTTCTCAATCATAGCACATTTTCAAAACTGTAAATATAGTTTTGGCCTGCATATAAATGCTAGGAAAGGAAAACGTATTTTATTACTTTTTACCTACTCTACCTAATTAAAGCTTGCTACTGTATTATAAACTCAATTTACGGTACGGTTTTTAGGCTTTCCACTGCAATTTAAACTTAATATATTTACCTAATGCAAGCTTTCTACTGCGATAAAAACTTAACATAAATACCTCATGTTATTTATTTCATAAGTCAACGAACCAGCACACGGCTCTCTTGGTGATAAAAGACAACCCTGGCCTATAGACATTGGTGCGTCGTTGCAAGATGTTAATCCTTATGTGCAAGTCTACCAGCGATGAGGCGGTGGATCCCTACTTGGGCAAATTAATGTACAGGACTTTACCATAAGTAGCCTTGTCTATAAGCCTATATTCAAGCCTGTGCTCATCTCCTTCGAGCTCTATTCTACACAGCGCATCTGGCCTAACACAAGGAAAAATTTAAGTTTACTACTGTTTATAAACTCAATTTAAATACCTAATTTAAGCTCGCCCTTTATGGGAAAGTCCGACCTGCACTTAGCAGCTTTATTTCAACGTTATTTCCTCTTAAGTCCAAGCAGGGTTTTGAACTTCGTGATGTGAAAAATTATGTTTTACTTCGATAATACCTACGTTACGTCTTTTACGTACTCTTGATTTGCTTAAACAATATTTTTTTACAAATTTGGCAATTATTTACTATTTTTCTCTTTTATGTCTTTTCAAAATTCAACAAACAATTCGTTGTAATTTTATTACTCAAGAACGAGCTCTTCTATGAAAACTAAATGTTTAGGCTTAATTGGTTGAGCTATTCTTAATTTATCACATTTTTTGTAACAAATGAATTTAATAAATGGCGGATCGTTTTGTTAATGGGTATTTTCTGTGAAATTGATTTTTTTATATGGGGATTGTGCTATCATATTGAAACTTTTTCAGTTGCTTTTTTTCTTTTTTTGTTTTGTTGTGTTATGTCATTCATGCGGTCGTATACATTGCTAAGCACGTACCTGGCCGCTAGAATTATATAGAAATGACCTTCCGCATCACGTCTAAATGGATGGAACAACTTTGCTACTTCTTTTTTTAATTACATGATTAACTGCCAGGAGAAAATTCTTACAAAAAAATGGAAAATTTTAATTCCTACAAACTTTTAGTAGCTACCATTAACGCGATCGTTAAAGCCTATACGAAGTTCCCTAGTCGGCTAATGAACAATATAAAATTTAGCAAACTCAATTAAATATACAAACATTAAAATTAAGGTAACAAGACTACTTAAAAAAATATGCAAATATCATTGTTTTATTATTCAACCTAAACCTTTTTTACCTCTTTCTGTAGATAACATACACATTTTGTTCAGTCGTGTTTCGTGCCCATTTTCAGAGCATTTTATTTAAGTAATAACTTTTATAAATGGCGAAATAACATCGCAACAATATTAAAAGAAGAGCAAATGTTTATTTACTCGTATAAAAAGAACCATTTTCGCCACATGAAAAATGTATGGATGGGATTTTCTATGAAGCTATATTCTGCAAGAGGTTGTACTTTTAATAGTAAAAGATCCAACCTACATCGACCTACACCGATCTGATAATTGAATAAAACATATTTTATAGTCAAGTATCTTCACTATATCTTCACTTTTTTTTACTTTTTTTATGGTCAAGTAAATATATTAGCGATCATATTAAAGTGGGTTGCCTAAACAAATCCTGGACCAAATATTTATAATTATTTAAAAAAAAAATTCGTGTTTCTAATTTTTTTTCAGGCAACCTTATATAACAACATAAATTGTAATAAAACATCACATAGGTTGATATATTTTTTCTGTTATGTAACTAGCAACAACAATAATTATCTGTTAATACCTGGCAATCTAGATAAATAATAGGCAACCCTTAAAATTGCACCTTAAAAATCTTAATATTGCACTAATTGGTTCATTAATTGATGAATAAAAACATTTAAAAAAATAAAAAAAATACCAGGTTTTTTAGGTAACCTATTTTTAATGGGAGACAGGAGATATATACTAAATTTGCAACAAAACTGGTGTTATCCTATTATCAGCTCCGTGTAGGTCGACCTAACTTCGGATCTTAGACTATTACTAAGATCTGATGTCTAATTTCTAAATATCGCTGGCTCACTCTATTTTACCGATTTCTCTTTCGATTCAACTTTGTTAATCGACATCACAAAACTCTCGGAAAGAGGGGTCGGTAAATAAGAGTGAAACTTTCTCTAATTCAACTCTCTTTCTGGCAGTCTTTTGGTGGCAGTTATTAAAATGAAATTGACCGCCTCGTTGGTCGAGTGGCTAGTGTACACGCCTAACTACAGCGACCAATCGCGAGGCTCGGGTTCGATTCCCGACGGAGGCAGGCTTTTGTGTGATGAACATTTAGATGTCTGCATTTCCGGGTGTTTATTAAATTTATTTTGGTACTGGTATTTGGAACACCCAGAGTGTTTATTAAATTTATTTTGGTATCTATTTAAGTATGTATGTTCTTTTTTTTTATGATAGGAAGGCAAACCAGCAGACGGATTTCCTGATGTTAAGAAATTCACGCCGCTTAGAGACACCAAAGGTGGTAATGGTGCGTTGCCAACCTGAGGCCGGGATGTTATTCCTCGAGCAAAAGTAAGTTCACCGGCTACCTTACCCTCCGAACCGGAACACGTCGTGACGTTATGGCGGCAGAAATAGTTAAGGCGGTGGTACCAATCCGGGCGAGTCGCTACTAAACTCTACCACCTAGTCAGAT
>NJDC01014930.1:60884-85565 GCA_002245475.1 Calephelis virginiensis
TACCCAACTCTCGCTTCCATACAGTAACGATGGAATAAGCACAGAATTATGCAAAGCGAGTCTAGCTTTTTGACTCAAAACCTCGCTTTGGAATAGCTTACCCAACGCCTCATTCACACTATTCCCTGCACTCATTAATTCCCTAGGATTAGTTTCCTTACTGTTTCATATGTTTACTGGTTCCTAATTTGTGTGTACTATTGTTTTACGTTTTGAAGCAATGCGGATGAGACTAAGATTGGTATTCCGTAACAAAATCGCTAGTACAAAAATTGTCCGAGTTGATATCGAATTACTTATATCGTCGTGGTAATCTATACTTGTGTTACCTTAACCTATGTCTTAACATCTCGTGTTAGTTTCCAGAATGGGCGATATTTGTCTCTGTTATTGAGCTCCCCACCATAATAAGATCTGAACGTAATGAAAATCCCCCTTTCTGCAAAATCGACCCTAATAAACACTTTAAATAATTTAAAAGATAACATTTTGGTAAGCCTTTTAACAGCTAAATTTACTTCTTTACTGCTAACATGATTTTGAATAAAGTATGTGTGGAGAAATATTTGAGGCAGGTGTAAGGGGTGGATCTCATGAATATATGTAAAGCAAATTTGTATCCATCACTATGTCAAATCCGTCAGCAAAAACGGCTATCAAGTATAAAGAGAATTCTTTTCTATCTGTCGTTTCTCTTACGAATAAAATTCGTTTTACCTTTGTTGTAATTCTGAATTTGAAATTTTACTTTAGTCAGCATATTTTCATACTTTTTTTATGTTCCGTACGAGACTAGCTTTTGATCGCGACAGTATTCGCGTTAGTGATCGAGTAATCTGCTGATGAATATTTCCACCTCTATCACAGATGTTAGATATAGGTAGAGAAAAATTAAAGTTAATAACCATTATTTGATTACTTATTTATTTTTTGGAGTAATTACGTACATACTACTAGGTGCTGTATTAAATTTGCTGACCTACATTTTAAGGACCGGACCACACACACACACACACACACACACACACACACACACACACACACACACACAAATAAGTCAAACTTATAACATTCCTCTTTTATTTTACATTGTCAATTAAATACTTTTTAACTCGTAGGTCCTTAGTACTATTAATGACATCAATAGACATTAGTGGAATGAACGTCACTCCATAAAAATAAAGACAGGATTAATGAAAGAAAACCCAATTCAAAAGAGAGTTGAATTAGTGTAGAAAATGTCTCTAAGTTTGTTAGAGGAACGTACAAAAAAAACCATGTATACATTTATGATACATACATATATTACATTTATTGCTTACTAGCTGTTGCCCGCGCAATTAATGCTCCCACAGGAACATTTTTGAAGTTATACTTCTTTTGGCGCGATTGGGAAAAATGATGAGAGTGAATTTTTACGATGCGCCCGCACACCGACAGATAAATGTGACAGTCTGAAGTTAGTTGCTACTGACAGAAAAGAGCAACACCCTAAATTTAGTTGTGAACCTTTTTATTTGGTATTTTTGGATTGTTACGCCAAAGAAGTATAACTTCTTACGTGCGTACATGAGTACACACACTCTTTTTTTCGTGATAAAAACTATCCTATATGTTAATCCAGGTTACCCTCGATGTGTGTGCCAAATTTCATAAAAATCATTTTAGCAATTTTTGCGTGTAAACAGACAAACAAACCCACAAGCTTTCGTATGTATGATATTAGTATGAAGTACGATACACATGTTGTCACAATAGATGGTGGTGAGATGCTGATCAGGCAAGCATTATATACACAGACAGTATTGTTCTTCGCACACACGCATTTCATAAAGTTTCTTAAAACACAGATATTTTTTTTCTTAATTTTCATAATCAAACAAAAAACAACTTTTTTTTAAACAAAAAACAACTTTTTTTTTTAAACAAAAAACAAACAAAAATGAACTGCATATTCGGAAAGCTGGATGGTAGAATGAAGGTTTGAAGTTAGTTTTCATTCTGAATTTGAATACTTTTCGTGGAACTGGATAAATGCCCGGTTAGCGATTGGTTTGCTACCTACCACATAAATAAATACCAACGGCTAATTGTGGATCCCTGCCTTCGATGATACGTACGTGAAGATACTTTTCAAATTAAAATTCATCACGTAGGTAAAGATTCTTGTTTCTTTTTTCGTTCACATCCTAATATTGCAAAATAAATATTTCAAGTAAATACTTAAAGACGAATGTGTCAACGATGTATATGTCAACATAGATCTATCTACTAGTTTGCATTCCTTTACGAATACAATAAAAATATTGTTCTGAAATCCTATAAGCTCAAACTGAATTCAATATCGAAACAAACATTAATTCACATTTTATTGTTTCAAAGCGACATTTTCAAGGAAACAGCTGCTTCCATTTTACGAAAGAAATTCCATCTCTGAAGCTTGACGCCTGTCTTTTAAAATAAAGGACTTACGTTCCCAATTCCTTATGTTTTGTATACTTAGAATTCTGTAATATGCGATTTTTTTTACTCTGTGTTGGTGTTAGTTAACGAGTGTTGTAGCATCAATACATCATTCGTAACAGTGAGAGCTGAGAAAAAGTGGGATTGAAAGAAAGTGTTGTTGTTAAAATGAGAAAGGGCATTTTCCGCTGATTCGGACATATAGAAAGAATGACAGATGAAAGATTGAGAAAGCAGATATACAATGCAAATGTGGATGGATGTACGTACGCGGGGACACCAAGGTTGACATTTTATGATCAAATCGCTGGGGTGTTATCCAAAGGTGGTGTTAAGAGTCTCCGAAACCGGCGTGTTTGTATGAAAAGGGAATGAATGTGAAGGAAGCCAGGCAGGCCTGCCAGGATCGTGAAGTTTGACACTCGATCATTTCTGTCTCTGACTTGGCGTGAAGATATGTATGTATGTATGCATGTAAGACATTAAATGTTTATTAGGGTGTATTAAGGTTTTTCTAATTCTGATTCTGCCCTACATTGGGCAAACTAGGATGCGTGGGCGCCGAGCGGTTAAAGACTATAGGCAAATTTTCTGCGACGAAGTTTTGTCTATCGCTATAACATATTATTACAGTTTTGTAAATGTCACGTTCTGGTTTGGAAGTTTAAATGTTTGGTCGAAATCCGAAAAAGGCCGACGACCCTAGTCTAATCTTGGCAACGGATCAAATTGTCTTTGGAGCTTAAGTTAATCTTTTAGAGCAGGCGACATAGGTATTCCCCACAAGTTGTTATGCTGCCTATCCGCTTTCACTCTCAGCTCAAGCTGTTAGGTTATGAAACTCACTTCCTAGTAAAATTCGTTAATGTGAAACCTTTGTTTCTATCAAAAAACAATTTAAGCTTTTTGTGTAGTTATATTTTAACATTAATTATGTTTTGCATGTAGTTATATTTAGCTATGTTATGTATATCAGATCTACTGATATCAATAAATGATATCATTTATTGTTTTCCTTTTGGAGAACTCGCGTTGGAAAAAAATTCTTTCAATAAAGATAAGCTTGCCTTTTCTACGTATATTTTTTAGTCTTAAGTTTTTCTGTAACTTCTGTTATGTACAATAAAGAGCTAATAACAATAACTTATTTCTTACAAGAAACGAGAACTACTTATTTGTTTTTCATAAAAAATAAGTAATAGTTTTACAAATCTAAAACGCACATGTTGGTCCGGGCTCCTTTGCAATCTGCCTTTCTGCAAGCTAGTAAAAGGCGAGTATAGGCTTACCGTCACTAACACCTAGCTAGGCTAGTGGGTCACCTGATTACTATTAATGGACCCATGGACATCCGTGACAACAAGAGTGTAACTTATGGAATTTTAGGAATGGGTAGTTACTCACTTTTTTAAATTTCCTAAGGCACATCCATGTTGAAATACCGCCGTTGATAATTGATATCAAGATTAACAAGCCGGTTAGATAATAACTTTACTATTAACCTATTGCATATTTTTACGTATTACTTAGAATCGCCTCTGTGGTCTAGCGGTCCGGGTGTAGGACTTGACTGCATGAAGTCCTGGGTTCGAATCCCGGGTCGGCCAACATAAAGAATATTGGATTTTTCTAATTTTCTAATTAAAAAAACATGTTGGTCGGGATTGGAAATGTGCCCGGTTGGCGATAGGCTTGCCACCTATCACATTGTGGGACTTTAGTGTCTTCGGCTAGTCGTGGGTGCCTTGGTTGTACCTCTGCCTACCACTTCGGGGATATGGGCGTGAAGATACTTTTTGTTTTACTTTTTTTTATTATTTTAATTACTTCAACACTTCCGCAAACAAAGCATTATTTTAAACCGCAATAGTTACCATAAAATTGGTGTATTTATTAGAACCTTTAGGATCTGGCGGTAAATCCAAAATATTTTCATTTTAGAACTTCTGTCACATGTACATTACGTAAACGGTTCTGGGGGTTACCATAAGCTCTTAAAACAGTATTATTTCAATAATACTAATTGTCATCGGACAAAGAAAACCTTATAACGTACACCATAAAGTTTCTTATAAAGGCGGACGTCTAGCAAGATGGAAATAATACGTACTGCTATAAACGTTCATGGTCCCTACCAGGTTAGGCAAAAAACGTGTATGACAATTTTTTTCCCCTTAAAAGTTAATCGATACTCTCTGCCTAATCCGTAAGGGACTTGGCGTAAAGATATGTATGTACGTATGTATTAAAAAACAGTTGTAGTGACTTCTTCCGCTATATTTTCACTTCTTATAACAACAGTAGCGTAGCGTTGTTGTTTCCGGAGTTATAGTACACACCAAACACCACCGACCGAGGATATTCATTTTTTTGTATTTCAAATTTAGCTATATGCTAAGGCGGTTTGATAGAACTTTTAAAGGAAAACAGGTTTGTCATATATGATTTTCATGTAACTTTAACTGTTTACGCAATGTACTCGACAGAAGCTCTAAAAAGAAAATATTTTGGATTTGCCGCCAGATCCTAAAATTTCTAATCATTACAATGTATTTTTAATAAATGTTTGTAATGCCTTCAACTCATGATGAGCATAAAAATTTCAATTTGAATCGAAATTTCAAAGCGGGTAAAAATACTATTACCTAGCTATACTTTGAAACACCAAGATTATAGAAAATAGGTCAAAGTTGACACAAATCAGAGTTTAATTAACTAACCCTGTGTTAAGATCGAAAAAGGAACATCAAAGTTTAAACCACTCGGGGCATTCTCTTTTTAATGCGAGACTAAAGAGCAACTGCACCAGCAGCTAATTACAAATTTGTAAAATAAAAGAATGAAAACTAATACAAAACCTCATGAACGTGAACTAACTATACCATTATAAAACATATCTCACACATATATTTGTATGTACGGACCTTTTTTTAAGTTGGAAATCATTATAAATACTCACAACTTTCGAGCGAAATAGTTTCTCTTGGTCCATAAGAAAACCCTAGATACTCAGCTTTTACGGGTCAAGATTTAGAAACTTGGGAAATGTATATACGTATTGATACTTAATAGATATGTTTACAATATTTTCACCTTACATTTTCCAATCGGCTAGACGTATTTAAATTTTAAGTTTTTGTTAGATTAAAAATATGAACCAGAAGTTAGACTGAAAATATAAATAAGGGGTTATTACTTTCTTTTTTTTTAGTTTTTAGCACTAGCGTTAAGATTTGCCATAAATCAAGTTAAAATATGAATACTGTTACACGATTTAGTAAAATACGGTTTAACTTATTCAAAATTAGCCATAGCTCATTAAAGAAAGTCATGTCAGGGTCTTGAGTAGAACAGTGGCCTTGTTGACATGAGGAAATACACAAAATATGTACTAATTTCTTTAGGATTAATTTATTTTTGCACTTTTACTTCCAAAATTGTATAAAATTCCACCAAATTGACTAATTTCACTCAATATATACACGAAATTTAATAATTACGAAAAAAAAAAATACAAAAATCTTTTCCTTCGATGGCGCCAAAACAATGAGTTAAAAATTTGAAGACATTTGTTCAATTTTTAAATTCAATATCAGAATCAAAGAGGTTTTAGAAACAGATGATATAGTTATTTACAAAGGACATCAGGCCATGGGTTTCGCAATTTTATGGGTAACTGTACTCCAAGTTAACACAATAATACACGATGAGTGGTGAATGAGGCTTGAATTGGTTCACTACTACTGGAATTGCATTACGTGACAGAAATAACAAATTCTGGTGTCTACAATATCGTACGTTTTTAAATAATTGCTCAAAGCTTTTTTGCAGAATAGAATATACTTTTATTCACATTCACCTTACAAGAGGCCCTTGTGATTGGGAATTCTTTCATAATATCTTAATTTATGAAAAAAGTCAGATTATAAATTGGTAGTAGGTATTAATAAATTTAAGTACGCTAACGGTATTACACAAAAATGCACGTCGTTACTTTACTTTGAAAAAAGTAAATACGTAAAGTACGCCCATATCCCCGAAGAGTTAGGAAGAGGCACAACCAGGGCACCCACGACTAGCCGAAGACAATAAGTCCACTACAGGTGGAAAGCCTATCGCAAACGGGGTACATTAGTTATTGTTATTAGAAAAAAAATGCATTTTCTTTTGTTGCACGACCCGAGGATCCAACCTCGGATCTTAAGAAGTTTAGTCCGACTCCGAAATGCTTATCCACAGAGGCAACCTTCCACCGGGCAAAAATTATCATGTCAATATTTTTGCCTACTAAAGCATTGAATGATTTCAATCTCTTCTACGAAACTTCATACAATATTTTTGCCGTCAGTTTTGGTAAAATTTTAAACATAAAAACATTTTCATTCAAGGGAATCAGTCATGGAACCCGGGACCTCTAGAAGTTAAATCCAACGCCGGACGGCTGGACCACAGAGGTGATAACATTCTTCAGTTCTTTACATTCAAAATGAGGAATATCTTTATTAAAATTTATCAAATTTCTGGGTTGCCTGTACTTTGATAACAATGAACGACGAGTGGTGAGTGAGGTTTGAATGGCACTGGACATGTACGTGGCTGAAATACCAAACGCCAGCGTCCACAGTGCAGAATGTGCTTTCAAATAATCACCCAAAGCTTTACCAAATCCTTTCGCCCTGAACAAATGTTACACAAATTAAGTTATAGATAGCATTCGTAACAGTGAGATCCGAGAAAGAGTGGGATTGAAAGAAAGTGTTAGTGCTAAAATGCGAAAGGGTATGGATCCGCCGGTTCGGTCATGTGTGAAAGATTGACAAAGCAGATGTATATCTGCATATTGTATATGCGAATGTGGATGGATGTAGGCACCCGGAGAGACCAAGGTTGACATTCCATTATCAGATCACTCGGATATTATCCGAGGGTGGTGCCAAGAATCTCCGAAACCGGCATGTTTGTATGAAAAGGGTAATGAATGTGAAGGAAGCCAGACAGGTTGGTCAGGATCGTGAGGTCTGGCACTCTATACTCTCTGCCTACCCCGAAAGGACTTGGCGTGAAGATATGTATGTGTGTGTATGTAGCTTTAATGAATCTTATATGGTTTGTCAATTCTCTAAAAAGTTTTACACAAGATTGGATACGTGCCAGGTTGGTGATAAGTTTGCCACCAATTACATTTATTTTTTGTATGTGAGTGAGAAGTGAAAGCTTTATGAACAGGCTGGCAGGGAACAACTCATCTTTATAATAATACTGCGAAAAAATACTAAGTTACATTAACTAATTAACCTACGTACACAAAAATTAAGTATATTCCTCGATTTCCCCAATATACCATCATCAGATCTAGACTATATGGCAATCGAACCATCTCGGATTTAGGCTTTTTTAAATAAAAAAGGGTTTTTATATCGATTTAGAAAATTGACTTAACTAAAATTGCATGTATAGTTAGACGCTAAATTTATGAGTTTAGTCATGTCTGCTTCATTTTGTAGCATTTATCGGAATAACTACACCGTCAACTAATGGCGGAGATTATTCAACCGGCCGTTGTCCGTTACACAGATTAACATTGATTAATCCATGTAATAAATATTTATTCCTTTTATTTAGTTAATGCTAGGATCACACAAAATACTACGCAATTATTTAAAGTAAGGAACTAATAAAACATACTCTAATTTTAATACTAATTCATTTATATACACAAAAAATATACATTATCTGGGGCACGGAAATACCCCGCTAAGACGAGCGAATCGAAGCGTGAAGGCTTACCTAACCTATAATATCTTTTGTCGAAACGTTTAGTCCTGTTTTCGAACCCTCTTATTTTTTAATTTTTTATGATATTGGATGACAAACAAGCAGACAGACTTCGTGATGATAAGAAATTCACGTCACCTAGAGACCCCAAAGGTGGTAATGGTGCGTTGCCAACCTGAAGCCGAGATATTAGACCTAGCGCACAAAAATAAGTTTACCGACTACCTTACCCTCAATGGCAAGCATTGAAGTTATGGCGGCAGGAATAGGTAAAGCGGTGGTACCAATCCGGACGAGTTGCTGCCAAACTCTACCACCTAGTCATATGTCACGGTGTTAGTGACATTAAGCCTATGCTCGCCTTTTACGAACTGCCTGCCAGGAAGGCAGATGGTCTTTTCTACAAAAGAGCCCGAACCAACACGGGAAGAAACTTAAAAGGGAAATAACTCTTACTTTTATCTAGATCATACTCGATTCCCGACGGGACGGGATTTTGAGGTTCGAGTGTAATTCTCATAATAATAATAATAATGATGATAATTTGTATTTGTTTGTGGACTTACATTGCATTGCATATTTTGTCTCATAAGTTCCAAAGAAAATTTAATTGTTAAGCTACATTACCCAAAGAAAAGTAAAATGTGTAAATAAATAATACCAAAGGAAAATGATAATGTGATTTATTACGAGGTTAACTTACTTTTTCTTGTATAAAAAACATAAAAAATGAATGGATTTAGTTTTTTCAACCTACTATTATCTTCAAGTTGTTTTTTTCTGGTTTTCATATTCGCAAATTATTAGCATAAATTTTGCGAATGCGAATGCGAATATTTAATGTAACATGTAATGAATTACTACATACCTAGTATAAAACAAAGTCGCTTCCTTTGCCCCTATGTCCCCTTGTATGCTTAAATCTTTAAAACTGCGCAACGGATTTTGATACGGTTTTTTTAATAGATAAAGTGATTGAAGGGGAAGGTTCATATGTATATTTAATAACAGTGAGAAGCCGAGGCGGGCTCTAGCAACTTATAATTTTCTAAGTTTCGGATTGTCTCTGTGGAATAAATCTCCATGATCTTAAAATAATCTCTTGTAATATAGCTTTGGTGAAAGGTACGACAATTATAACACGAAAACTGGCACGATACCCTCATAAAAACAAAGGAAAACTCGAACAATGGTTAATTGTTAGGACAACACATACTTATTTCATCGTAAAAAGCTCACAGAAGCTTAAAGTATGTTCTATATTTTTCACGAAACAAAGGAATCCAATATGCTTCTATTTATTTTTGGCTATAAAATATAACTGCGTTTTGAGCAATAATCTCTTGCCTTGTATTTTTAATAATACAAATTCAATTATAATAATTGAAGCTACTTTTCATTATTACCCGTCTTTGTTAGCTTGTTACTCCTAAATACGGATGAATCGATACGAGTAAATCCAAGTAGGTACTCGATATTTTCTCCGATAGCAAGTACATTTTAGTATCGAAACTTTGAAATGAAGTATCGAGTAGGTATCGGTTAAAAGTACTAATATCAGTAAATTTTATAATTAAGGTACGGAAAATTAAAATAATGGAAGTTTATCTTTTAACATTGATAAAAAACTTTATCGTAAATTGAAGTTTCTGAACTCATTCTAGGCTAAGTTTTGTGTAGTTGGCAGCCTTGCCAGTTGACAAGCCTGTTTGTCTATACCCGAAAAAAGTTTAACCGGACGACATTTATAAAATGTTAATTTTTTGGAGTAGCACCACGAAAATGGACTTTTTCATAAATTATTTTGAAGGTGACGTGTTGTACTAGCGCTTACCCGCGACTATGACTATGGTCGGGAGTAGCTCAAACATTATTATTTTATAATAGAATATTATTAGTACATTTAAATAAGTAACACCATTACTTGTTACGGTTTTCACTCAAAATTTTTCAAAAGCCTTACGATACTAGTAAGTATCCATACTTTGTGATCGATACTTGACGACCGATACCAGTATCGAGTATAAGTACCTATCGATACCTCAGTGGTATCGTTTCATCCGTACTCCTTAACCGTACAACAAATTCCGAAATGGTTTTCATGTTCATGTGTAAAAAAATTCAATGACAACAAGGATTAGACTTGGGTGAAACTATGCCGTCTCACTCATTCATTTGCAATTGAAATCGTTTGTGATTTAGCTTACACAGTAACAGTTATTCCCTTTTTTATTGAAATAAGCGAGCGTTGGTTTATTTATCAGTAGAGTATCTTAAATTAAATGGTAAAACTTCTGCGACATTGCTGAAGACCGAGAGAGAATTTCCTCGAAAAATAACCCTTATAATGGCAAAATAACTTGTGACTTGAATCTTCTGTATATAGCTACATATATCGTTTGTAATTTTATTGTATGGATTATTACGCGTCACATTGTTTGTTCGCTTCATTTGCACATCGTATGCAATTTAATCCAAATTAAAAACAGAATAGCTTATATCACAATTTATTGCCAGCAAAGCCGCGAGTAAGAACTAGTAAATATTATAATTAACTAGCTGTTCCTACAAACTTCGTTCCGCCCGTTCAGTTTGTATGGAAAAAAATAAAATGTTGTTTTTCCTAGTTTCCTCTCTGTTATACGGGCTAAAATGTACCTTATGTCCTTCTCTTAGTTCTAAGCTACCTCCCTATCAATGTTTAGCCTAATCGGTTTAATATATAGATGATTCATCATTCATTATTATGTATTTGTCGAGTTTTCATTGTTTTAAAGATGTATTCTGCTATTCGGGGCGTAGACAAATCCAACGAATCAAAAACCATGAAAATTGGTCCAGCAGCTCTCGATTTATAAGTGTTGTAACAAACCTATCTTTATGTCATAATAGAATATAGATGTGAAAATTTATTTATATGTTAATTACTTAACGGCTGAACCGAACGTAACGAAACTTGAGACATAACTACAGTACGACCCAGAAACGGCGAAGTTAAATTTAAATTCATATTCCGATAACAGGTACTCTTTCACGAGAGTCACATGAGACAACGAAATTAATTCAAAACTTAGACTAATCATTGAGCTAAAGCAACGACAAAGTACTGATCAACCCCAAAAAAATATTTACTCAGCTAATAATAACCAAGATAACGTAGCATGTAAAATCAACATTTTAATCAATTTCATTCAATATGCACACACAATTTTGCAGGCAAACTATTCTCCATTAAAACCATAACTCAATTAAAATGCGCTCGTTGTAAAAGTTTGTAGTAGGGGAGCCCAAAAGGGGATTTTTGGAGTAACTCAAGCGCGTAAGATTAAGATATAGTAGATCCCCTGTACCACTGTTAAACACCTGCATTATGTATCAAATCTTTATATAGAGATGCGCGTGTAGGGTTGTCTGTCTAATTTTTTTGGTTTGAAAATATACTCGAGCTCGTCAGATTAAAGGACGGCTTATTGCATGCCAATTAGTCCATGTTTGAATTTTCTGATGATTTGAACAAGACGTACGGGAGTAGGAGGTTCTGACACTTTCAAAAACCAAGTCATGTGTGTTAAGTATTGATAACAGAAATCTGTCTGACTGACATATTTCTGTCATCAGAGACACATTAGGCATATATATTATTAATATCTGATGAGTTCGGTTATGATCAAGTGACTGGAATTGTTATTTTAGCTTATAGACACGTAACGCACCGCTAAAAAGAAAAACTTCACATGACCTTTTTAATTCTCCACAATTTAATCGAAAAAATGCAATGGGTCCCAATGACGTTGGAGTTACTACACATTTAGCATCGTGGGCTCCCATACTATTAAAAATGTGATATTTTTAAACATTTAGTCCGTGCTTGCGCGTCAACGATTTTACAAAATGTTTCAGAAATTTAAAAACGCTGGTGAATAAAATATTGTAATAAGTGGTTAATAAAATATATCATCAGATATAAAACACGAGAGCAAATTATGACTTATTTACAAAAATAATTGTTTCTTCGTCGTAGTAACTAATGAAATAACGAAGAAAAATAGCTTTGTTTCATATGAACGCCTCGTTGGTCAAGTTTGTGTGAAAAACATTTGGATGTCTGCATTTGATGGTCTGGGTGATTATTAAATTTATTCTGTTATCTATTTTAGTATTTCTATGTATTAGAATCGTTGACTTACACCCATAACACAAGCATATAATTTGCTTACATTAGGGTTATATTCCATTTGTGTAACTTGTCCAGGGATATTAATTATTAATTATAAGGTACTATTTTTAATACATTTTAATCCTGCGAAAACGCAATATCTGACATACAAATACATGGCAAATACACACACAGAATTATAAATAAAAAAATATATATTTTCACAGCTTCATTTTTTTGGGTTGGCTGGAAAAAAATTCTTTAATTAGAGATAAGCTCGCCTTTCATGCATTTGTACTTCTCATGTATTTTGTATATTTTTGTTTTTGTGTGCAACAGAGTGTGTAATAAATAATAATAAATTATAAATAAAGCATTGAACTGGGATTTATTAATTGTCTTTCATCTTTGTTTTACTTCTTGCAAAAGCCTTCTTTAACTTTTTACCGTTTTTCACCTATCTCATACAATTCCTCTCCTTTTTTGTGGTGTAACAATTTTCCACATCTGATTTGTATGTACATTTACACAAGCTATTTAATTTTTTCTTTTACAAAAGTTGCCGAATTTCGACCCTTTATCAAACATTTTTTTTGAGATTACTGCTGGTACCCTTGCCTACTGCTATCACTCAAAGCCTTATGACAAAGATCCTCTTATTTATTTCGATTTCGATTTATTTACATTTCGTACAGAAAACTATATTTCGAATATTCAAATTATTATTACAAAAAATATTTTGGTATACTGATGCTAAGTATATTCACGCCCATATCTCCGAAGAGGTAGGTAGAGGCACAACCACGGCACCCACGACTAGCCGAAGACACTAAATTCCACAATGTGATAGGTGTCAAGCTTATCGCCAACCGGGCACATATCCAATCCGAAGCAAGATTTTTTTTATTAGAAAATTGGAAAAACCAAATTTTATTTTTGTTGCCCAACCCGGGATTCGAACCCGGGACCTCATGCAGTCAAGTCCAACACCTGAACCGCTAGACCACAGAGGCTAAGTACAAACATATTAGTTAATAGCATAAAACATAGATGGCGCTCTACATAACTGAATCACACTATTGAATGGCTTAAGGAGAATATATAATAACTATATTGTACTGTTTCTAAGGTGTAAGGTAGCCGATAAACTTACGCTATTTTTGAAAGCGGTTAATATTACTTTAACCGTTTATAATTTGATAAATGTACAGTATTTGTATGGATATAAAATCTATACTAATATTAATATGAGGTATCGCATCGAAGTCGCCGTGACTGTCGTTCTAGTGCAGTGTTGTCAGGTTAACTTACTTCACAGTTCACAGTAGGCATGAGACATACTTGTAATTTGTAAATATTAAAACCAGGGCTTCCAAGTACAAGTACATAAAAATATCAGGATCAAAAACCAGGGTTCAAAATACTTGAAAGTATTTGTCAGTCAGGGGCTATGGTAAATGGTAAGGGCTATAAAATACTAAGTTTTCATACTCGAATGCTTGCGCCTAAAACCTATGAGCAGTCTGCGCTATTTATTATACGAATATAGGTATGTACAACTGTGATGATATTTTGCAGTTGTTTGTGAATTCAACTTAATGGAGGTGAATAAATGAAATCTTTCCTTCCTACTTTTGAATCACAGGCTTAGGACTGTCTGCTAAGTCGACATTGTATACCTACATAATATGAGTAAGTTATATAATATATAGGCTCGGCAATTCACTCTCCCTCCGCGCGTCTCACCTACCTACGCGCCGCACCCGCCGCGAGTTCTGAGAACCACGACAATTCGGCGCCGTCATACTTGCAAAAAATACTTGCACAGAAAATGAGACCGTATTTGTATAGGCCAGCCTTTCCCAAAGTGGGTGATAACGCCCCCTTGTGGGCGCTGGAAGCCTAGAGGGGGGCGGTATAAATCTTGAAAAAAATGTTTTTTTTTTAAACTAGGCGCAACAAATATGTTATTGAGGTTATTGACAAGAAAAAAACGAGGGGGGGGGGCGCTACAAAACAACTAATTTTCAAAGTGGGCGTTACATGAAATAAGTTTGGGAACCTCTGGTATAGGCAAATAGGAGAAAATCGTTTGAGTGAAAAAAATACTTTAAAGTATTTTTATTTGCAAGCACAAGTGCTATGGATTGTTTTTCTATGCAAGCTTTTTAATCGAGTTCCTATTTGTTCGTGCATTCGGCTTAGAGTAAGAGTAGATACTTCCATACTTTCAAGTATTTTCTTTTCGTACCAGGGCCCCGTACTTTGAAGTGGCACCCTGATTTTAAAACCTGGTAACGTAAATACGTCTCATGTCTACTTCACAGTTCACTGTAATTATTTATAGTTATAACAGCAGATTCGCTGTTACTTAGCTGCTTTTTTTTGTTTTACTGTATCTGTATCACAAAAATACAGTGTATCAAATTTACTGTATTAAATTAACGTTTAAAAACGATAATATCTGTCAAGAGTGCGTAAAACGACACACAATAATGCTCTAACTCTCATACATAATGATCGGGTAATCCCCCGAAACAGTCTACTTTCTTTGAGTAGTGTTAGGCAAAAGACAATTACCCAACCAAACGCAAATGTTTGTTTTTGGTATATATTTTGTGGACTGTAAAGCAGTTTTGTAAAATTTTCGGATATCTGAAGAGTGCAATGTGATTTTACGTTGAATTTGTAAGTAACGAAATACTTTCAGTTACCGAATTTGACTTTTGAGTGACAGTGAGTGAGTATCTTCACGCCCATATCCCCGCAGCAGTAGGCAGAGGCACAACCAGTGCACCCACGATTAGCCAAAAACACTAAATCCCACAATGTGATAGGTGGCAAGCATTTCGCCAACCGGGCACATATTAAATCCAGGAAACGTTTTTTTTAGACAATTGAAAATACAATTTTTTTCTGTTACCCGACTCGGGGAGCGAAGCCGTGACCTAAAGCAGTCAAGTCTATCATCAGCCTGCTAGACCACAAAGACCATAAGAGGGACAACAAAAGTGAGAACACAAATCATAGTTCTTCAGCAGAACATCTTTTATAAGCCGCAACGCCACCAGTTTTTTTTAATTTTGTACCTAAGGATTGCAGCTTTCACTGAAAAAAATATGATCAAAACGAACCATCTCTGAGTGAAGCGGATTGTTGGCTAATATTTATTTTACTTTTATTTACTGTAAATTCACATTTATTTTTATATCAAAAACACTGTAATTTTACAAATCTGACCTGGCAACACTGTTCAAGTGACAAGAAAGTAACGTTAACAAATAGTCGTGACTTTGTCACGTCGGTCACTCTCAAGTCACAGCACAATACACGTTATAAGTCCCTTTATTTTTGTAAGTTATCGTCACAGTTGTCACTTCGAATTTAATTTGGCAAACGATTCAGGAGTCACACTCGTCTTCCAAGTAACGCAATGCCATTTAGCCGAATTTTTAACAAACTTTTAAAAAGTATAATATTTTCTTAATTCGTCTTATTCTTTTTTTTTATTTCATGCATTTTCCAAGTATACAAAAGACAGAGCGTTAATTTAAAATAACTTTCACACTCTTGTAGGCTTACGACTATTGTATTTAAATCAATGTTGATAGTGATAATTTAAAGTAAATATTTAGATAGCGACGTCAAACGTGACGTGTCGCCATTACTGCGATCGCACGACGACGGAAGATTAAAGATTAAGGATACGTATTAAATAGTATATATAAGAGATTAGTAAATGTAAATTATAATGTAATTATAACATTGTCTCTGGCCAAAGTAATACATGCCAAAGATTAAGGAATTTAGCAAGAGATATATAAGTACTAATTCTATTCTCTTAATCGAATGACGTACCAACGTTCCGATACCCATAAGTAATAAGACATGAGAATCGAATTATCGATATTTACCTACCAGTTTACAATAACATCGATAATTTTAAAAATTAATAACTCGATAATAATCACTATTTAATAATCGATAAGTATCGATAGCTTTGACGACAAGTTGATTATAATCAATATTTCATTGGACTAAACAAATTAAGCAGAGGTTTTAAATTTAAATAGACTGCATACAAATTAGTTTGCTTTCGCAAGCTACGCTCTCTGAAAATCAAACAATATATGGATAATATATGGATTCGCCATATTCACCATAACTACTTAACTCGGTGCCAGAATATTGTGCTGCAGCTCGTTCAAATATCTATTCGTCTCGGCTATTTCTGCCGCCAAGCGATTGACATAAAATTAGGCAAACACATAGCGGATAACTTGGATTAACACATAGGATAGTTTTTGTCCCAAAAAATTGTTTTGTGGGACTATTAAACTCACAGGCAACGCCGCGGGCAACAGCCAGTATTTTATAAATTAAGTTACAGTGGCCATCTTTTAGGCTTTAACTCTTGACAAAATGGCCGCTTCAAAAGAATTGAACGTGCCGGTACGCTTTTTTGATTGGTTATCGATCTTCTACATTGTCATGGCCTTTTATTCTTTCCAAAGAAGTAAACACCCACAAGTGTTGTTAAATTGTTTTACAGCCTTAAAAGTGGTTACAATAACGGGAAATTCCTCCGAATTGGGGCATTGGAACCTTACAGTATTCTTTCTGTCGATTATTTATTGACTATTAAATCTATCGAACCATTAATTTAATCTAGCATGTTTGATATTCACATCCACTTATGCCATTCCACAAATGTATATTAATATTTATAAATCATTAGTAACATATTAAATTATTTGTGAAAAGGTATAAGAACGCTTACAGATTAAACTGAAATCTTCATTGTATTAATTGTGAATATTGCAAATGCAGTTTGGAAATGTTATACAGTTTTACAATTTTTCTTTAAAAAACTGATAACAGTGCATTTCGATTAAATGTTATTCAATTAAAAAAATATTGAATTTTCTCCTCTTTTTTTCGTATCTTTAATGGAAATTTGAATGTAACTGTACTTCAGAAAGGGAACGTCAAAAGTGAGTATTTGTGACAGTTTATGTTTTTTTTCTTGTGAGCCAAATTAGTTTCATCGTGTTTCCGTTTCCATACGTACCTAAATAATTTCGTGAACTGTTATTACACATAAAAAGTTATAGTCAATTATCCGCGCTCAGAGGTCTAGTTTCAGACATTTGTTTATTGTAAATTAGCCTAAACTAAGTTACCACACCCCCGAAAATGCTGTAAAGGTGAAACCGGTGGCAATTTTGTAAATTTAGTATATTAAAATATATTTAATGAAACAGTCACACACACAAACATTATTCGTATATTTAATGATGCAAAATAGAATTTCACCAAGTGCATACAAAGGAAACAATTCAATATGCAAATAGAATTTCTTTTTATCCCAGTTTTAACGCAAGTAAATTTAAAATTATACAAAAAAAATGTTATACAAAATTATCTCTAATGTCTCTAATCTAAAGCGTAGGGACATAGTAAAGTGTGTCGCGATATAATGCCTAGCAAGGATAGTGACAAGAACGTTACAAAAATAAGAATTAGACGGAGAGTAGACAGTCTCTTCTGTCACTGGCAGTAGATCCTCCTGTCAAAAGTTGCAGCTCCCTGCCGCAGTCTCAGAGACTAGTGATAGCAATACATTCATGTGTCGAGTATATTATTTATTATACTAAATTATATCACGTTGTCTTTGTTGTACATCGGTTTATAAATATTAACTACGTACGTAAGCTATTTTAGACATAAAGTAATTGCTACTACTGATATTGTTGAATATCCGCTTGAATGTTATGTTGACCGGTAAAAGAAGTTTTGATGTTGACTGATAAGATTATATTATAAACTAGTGGTCGCCCATTGGTCGAAATTCGACCATTTTAATATTTTAATATCAAAATTTTAATATCTTGTTGATAAGGACGCCATATTCATTTCTTACGACCAACTACTTTGTTTCCTGAATAGTAGAATAGATATGTTATTGTCAACATCAATATATTTGTTTGTGTGTGTCAAATGCTTGGTAGTGTGAATATGTTTTATTTATTGATTTAATGTACTTTATAAGCATTATTATTGAAAAATATTAGCGTTCTGCACTTCTCCCACACATAAACTATAAGTGTATGCTCCTGTCTGCGGAAAGGGGTCCAAAGTTTTGGCATCACGTATTAATATTTAGATGTTACATGATTGGCGGTAGTCCGCAGTCGTTGTTCAATTTTAAATCAGCAAATATATTTGGTTACATGAGCAAGGTTTGTTTTATTGGAAGAATCCAACACTGGTAAAAGAACTACACATTCGCGGACCCGTCGTGACCATAGACAAAAAAGATAGATAAATCGATATAAGTTTAAATTTATATAGAAATCTAATCTTTATATAAGTAGGTATATATAAAAAGTCATTTTTGTTACTCTATCTATATTTCAGGAACAAACTGAACGAGTGGAACGAAGTACGCCGGAAGAGCTTGTATTTTATAAAATACAAGGAATTTTTTGGCAATTATAATGTAACCCATTAACAGTAGCTTTCCCAAGTTGGTTAAAATACTAAAATCACAACCTCCTATGCACACATCACTTAGTCAACAAATCGTTCTTGTAATGGAAGAGGCGTACGCTTTTAACTTATGAAGTGGGTGTGACTTGGTAAACAGCTGTTACTCGACCTTCGGTGGAGTCTAGGTCAGCCTATCTTACCATTATCGATTTGTGACTACGGAAATTTCCTTGAAACAGTTATGGGAAATTAGCGAAGGCTCTTCGCAAGTTTGTTTATCGATCGATCTAAATTGTTTTTGATTGCTCCTGCTTTATTTTTAGGGTTCCGTACCTAAGGGGTAAAAACGGAGCCTAAGCCTCCGCTGTCTGTCAGTCTGTCTGTCTCCAGGCTATATCTCATAAACCATGATAGAAAGCTGAAATTGTATAAATGATGAATGTCGCTATAACAACAAATACTGAAAATTAAAAAAAAATAAGGTTAATATACAATAAACGTGTTTTTTTCGTATTCTTTTGCTCAATATTAAAAATGGTAACAGGTAGACGCTTCAAGTTTTCACAGAATATTAACTCGTATATTACCTGTCAAAATAAATAATGAAATAACAATAAAGTAAACATAAAAGGGTGGCTCCCTTACAACAAACGTAATTTTTAATAGATAGATGATAGTACGGAACCCTCCGTGCGCGAGTCCGACTTGCACTTGGCTGGTTTTTATTTTGATTGTTTTTGATTGTCGCCTCCCAGCCTGGTGAAGCCGGCAAACTTACTCAATTATATTAATAGCCTCAAGTTAGGATCCAAAAAAATACCACCTTTGAAGTCCATTGGCAAGTATGAACTAAGAACGTAACCTTCATTCGTGGTATCCTAAAGTAAACCCTCGGACACATGCTAGTAAAAATATTATTACTAATAAGATCCATTAGAAAAAAACACTTTTCGAAAAGCAGACTCCTACGCAAAAAGCTATATGAAAACTCCTTAATCACCGTTATGCACTTTTTGTAAACGATAAAAAAATTTAAAGTCTAAAAAGTTATCTAAATCTAAATTATCGAAAGTTCTTTACATGAATGGAGAGTAAACAACTATAACAGAGGTTCCCAAACTTATTTCATGTAACGCCCACTTTGAAAATCAGTTGTTTTGTAGCGCCCCCCCCCCTCGTTTTTTTCTTGTCAATAACCTCAATAACATATTTGTTGCGCCTAGTTTAAAAAAATCATTTTTTTTCAAGATTTATACCGCCCCCCTCTAGGCATCCAGCGCCCACAAGGGGGCGTTATCGCCCACTTTGGGAAAGGCTGAACTATAATGTGTTGTCGCCGCATTTCATACTGTGATTTTCGTTTCGCCGGTCGGTGCTTGCATCTTGCGCAAAACATATGATATACTAGCTTTTAACCGCAAATTCGCCTGCAATAAATTGCGATGTAAGCTATCCTATCTTTCAAGTTAGGTCAAACTGCACACGGTGTGTAAATTTGATTAAAAGCAGATAAGTAGTTTAGGAGTCCATCGCGAACAAACAATGTGACACGTAATTTATTATATCTAATATATATAAATCTCGTGTCACAATGTTTGTCCTCAATGGACTCCTAAACCACTTAACCGATTATAATAAAATTTGCACACCATGTGCAGTTCGATCCAACTTGAGAGATAGAATAGCTTACATCTCAATTTATCGTGGGCGAAGCCGCGGGTAACAGCTAGTTAAGATATAAATTTAAAGAAATTTCTGCAAAATTAATTTTTAGCTGTTTCAATTTTTTTTCAATGCATTTTTGCACAATATTATCTAGTATTTAGTACTTTTTTTCGCTCCTGTCCGCACTCGCGGAATTCAACCTGTTGATTTGTTTAACAATTTTTTATCAATATTCTTTTGAATTATAATTACCATGAGTTGCTAGAAACGAAGGCTTACGACATTTCTTACTTTTCACTCTAGCTATTTATTTTCCATAAGGTAGCTAACTTCTAATTCTTATACTTCGTTGCGGGTAGAGCCGTAGGTAGCAGTACGTATACACACAAGAATAATACTGTTAATAATAATATCGCCTCTGTGGTCTAGCGGTTCAGTTGTTGGACTTGACTGCATGAGGTTCCAGGTTCGAATCCCGGGTCGGGCAACGGAAAGAAAATTGGGTAATTCCAAATTTCCAAAAAAAAAAAATGTTGCTCGGGATAGGATTTGTGCCCGATTGGCGATAGGCTTGCCATCTATCACATTGTGGGACTTAGTATCTTCGGCTAGTCGTGGGTGCCCTGGTTGTGCCTCTGCCTAGCTCTTTGGGGATATGGGCGTGAAGATACATTTATAATAAGAATATGAACACTAACCGATTCATTTGTGTACATTGTTGTCCAAAATCGGTTAATGTTAATGCAATATAATTACTTAAAATATATTAGCGCCTAAGTAGTCTAGTAATGTTTGCGTTGCATATGTCATTAGGTCGATGGTTTTTTCTTTTGTCTTTCTTGTATACCAAAATGATTCCCCATGTCGCTTGGTATTCGCATCACGAGTGAACGGAGGGACTGACTCTGTTAATTTTTTTTATAGTTATTGTCAGGATAATTTAGTGCAGGCCACAAATCGGTCGGTGCAGCTATTTTCTAATAAAAAAACTACGTTTCCCGAGATTGGATTACTGCCCAGTTCGTAAAAGACTTGACATCTATCATATTGTGGGACTAAGTCTAAGTAAAACCTTAATGTTTAATGTTTTTTTATTTGCCTTTAGTAGTGTACGTCTTAGGCCTTACATTCTACACATAGTGCTCACTACTATACCAATTATTGGCATGCAAATATACTTATTTTAAAAGACGTTAAATTATCCTACAAATTATAACATTTAAATTAGATAAAAAAAAACAATATCAGATACAAATAATTACATGTTATCGATTAATGTCAAACAAATAATATTAGGCACATAATGTCAAAATAATAATTAATAATATTCATGTCAATTCAGATAGTTTTAAATAAAATTCAATAAATTCAAATTAAAAAAAGAAACCGTTATACGTAACCATATGACTTTACCTGGATTTTACTACTAGAAAGTGTTTGTCTGCAAAATATCCATCTAAATTGAAGTATGCTTTTTATTTGAGGCGCACCTAGTTATTACTCGTTTGAAACGATTTATAGGTAGTTCCCTCATATTCTGTGGAGTTTTGATATATAAATTTTAATCAACATAGCTTGACAGTTTTTCCTATCGAAGGATGTCCTACCTGAAGGTACTTCCAGTTTAGTGGGATCCCTAGATGCATACTGTTTGTTCACATAGTTTTTTTTAAATAAATTCATATTATTTTTCACAAACTTCATTGATATAAATTTAGGTTTGCAAGATTCAAAGCGAGATGTGTTACATAGCGCTCGAATAAATTTTTTTGAGTAGTAAACATTATCCGCCCTCGTCGGATTGCCCCATAAAACAAGTCCGTACCTTAGGATTGCTCCCACATACCCATGATAAGCAGTGATTGCTGCCTTGAAACCTATAGTTCTTCTAATTTGTTTCAAGGCATAAATGAATTTGTTTATCTTTTTGATTACTGCATCTGTATGAGACTTCCAACTGAGATGTTTATCCAGAATAATACCTAAAAACTTTGTTTCTTCCAATTCCTCAATTTTGTCGTTGTTAAATATTAAATATAGCTTATCGCGATCATTTTTATAATTAAAAAATTGTATAATTTTTGTTTTAGCGAGATTTAGAGATAAATTATTTGAATTAGTCCATAAAGTTATATCATTACTTCGACTTCGACTTGCCTTGGGAGTCGTGGTTCTCCCTCTGCATACCTCTTCGGGGATACGGGCGAGAATATACTTAAAATAGCATCATCCCTGAAGTTAGATTGAAGCCCGGGACTAAGAAAGATTGAAGTTTAAAGTACTTTCTAGAGCCCGAAAATATTATAAAGATATTCCCTAGCTTATTACCGCAAAATTTTGCAGCTTAGTCGTTAAGCGGATTCTCTTGCCAAGTCATTTCATAAAAACAGCTGTTCATTATTACATTGCTACCGCGCCTTTACTCTCTTTCTGTTTATGAAATAGAGATATTATTTAAGATAAACGAGCAGAAAGAAGGCTTTGACAGCAAACAAATAAACATATTAGCTGTTACATTCACGAGGATTTGTGAGAAGACAAAATGGGGCTAGAATATTATTACCCTTTTTATGAACATAACTAGCTGTTTCGTTCACCGGTGATCTGATATACTTATTCCACACATTTCACCCTTGATCTATGGTGAGCGCTGAATGGTTGGAGAATCATAATATTGTAGGTACCTATCGCAGCAATTTACGTATACAAGCATATTTTTTGTTTAAAGCCACTGAATAACTGGAGAGTCCTTTATTTATAAGTATTGTAGCAAACTCAGCTATTGTGTTTAGCAGCAATCTGCTTTAAGATTTTTATGAGATTGTTTTCTTCGTTACAAGAACTCAGGGATTATTATTTCTATTATTATCATCGTCAGTCGGACTTTTATTTTAAACAGCGTTTTGGTAGTCCACAAACTTATTTTTTTTTAATTTATCGCTTGTATATTTTCTTCCCTCTAATTCAAAACTTTTGCCGTTTTCTGTTACTGCAGTTAGTTTATGGGATTCACTTTCAAGTGTGGTAGTAGTCGTATCTTTCTGTTACTTTCTAATGTACGAATATATATTTTTTGTAATAATAAAATGAAAAAAGAAATAGCAAAATATTGTTTATGTTTTTGAGTTTCTTGTTAGCTTAATTTGTGTGGTTACATTTTTTTCATGTTATTGGAAGGCAAACAAGCAGACAAATTTCCTGATGGTAAGAATTTTACCTTGCCTTGAGACACCAAAGGTGGTAATGATGCGTTACCAACCTGAGGCCGGGGTGTTAGGCCTTGAGAAAAAGTAAGTTTACCGACTACCTTATCTTCCGAACAGTAGGTACGCGCTGACGTTATGGTGGCAAGAATAGCTAAGGCCGTGGTGCCGATCCAAACGAGTCTCTACGAAAGTCTACCACACAGTCAGTCACGATGCTAGCGATATATGTCTACTTTACGCTCAAACGGGTGGACCAATTTTGCTTATATTCATATGAAGAAAAAATCCGAAAAATGTTTGCAGGGAAAATAGGAAAAACAATACTTTAATTTTGTTTTGTATATAAATAGTAACTCAGGGAGATATATCTTAAACATTGCATTTATTCGCCTCGCATTTCGCTCTTTTGACAAGACGTTTGCTGCTTATCGATATACTGATATTTTAAGTCTATAAGTGTTGTAACCTACGATGTCCAAAATGTTCCACCTCTTTAGTTTGAATTAAAAAGACTAGTGACCATTGGTCGTAATTTGACTAGAATAATTTTTAATATCTTGTTGATAAGAACGCCATCTTCTTTTCTCAAGACCAACTACTTTGTTTCCAAACTTTATGAATAGTTAGTGCGTCATCTGTGATCTTTTATCGTTATCATCAATACATTTGTTTGTGTGTGTTAGATGCATGGTAGTACGTGTAATGTTTTATTCTTGGATTAATGCACATTATAAACCTTATCATTAAAAACACACACATAAACTATAAGTGTGCCAAATTTCATACTCCTCCGTTAGCGCAATTTTCGTAAAAAGGGGTTAAAAGTTTTTGCTTCATGTATCAATATTACGATTTACTTTGTGCATAGCAGAATTATCACCAATGAGGAATTAAATTACCTTGCCCTGCCCTGGCTCTACCTCT
>NJDC01014937.1:0-30341 GCA_002245475.1 Calephelis virginiensis
GGCCTTTCCAACTCGTGGTAGAGCAACCGAATTTATCTGGTGTCTTCGCAAGATACCGGAATATCGCTGCAGCGTTATTTTATTAACGCAACGCTGTACCATCTTCTTATGGCAATGGTTATACAGCTTATATATCACCACTAGAAGTCCAATCATCAATACAGTGGCAATGGTAATCAGAATAGCATTATTGGTCTCCTGAAGTTGCTGCGTCCGAGCCGTATTGCTGCCAATTCCCGCTGTTTGGGCAATTACCACTTCTTCTTTGCTGCTAGAACCACCCATTTTCTATAAGAAGACAATGTGTAGTATACGTAGCTAAGGTGAGATGATGACTCGCCAGGCACTTGGATGTCATCTTAAAGTCCACTATAACTTTCCATTGATTGTTTTGAATATTTAAATCGTATATGGAGTACACGCGCTCGGCTTCGTGCCGTCTTAAGTTGCAGGCAGGATCGCCATGTGAGGTCGGGTGTTTAAGAGAGTAATGAAACGCTCTAGGTTCGAGAATACACTGACTATAATGGATAATAACATGATTAATATATAACTTACAACTACTACATCACACTCCACGTGAACATTGTGTACTACTTAACAAAATTATTGAGCTAATTAATACCATTAGAAACATTTTGGAAACATCATAGTGACCACTTGGTACTATTGTTTATTAAGATTTCTCCGTCTTCGTTAATAACTTCCTCAAATAAACTGGACAGATGTCCCTGCTTTGCAATATAAACTTAATTGTACCCATAGGCGTTTTCGGTCTCGTATATAGTATATTTATAATAAATCTTTAAGCCTTCACTATCTTCACATATAGCTTTGCATCGACCGCGGCCTTCATATTTAGCGTATATAACGTTAAAATATTCCAGAACACATAAAAATTGTTTTTTTTTTCAACATTAGGACGGTTTGTATAAATTATTAAGATGTAATACTTGAGCTCCATGATGTTATACTATTTTGTTCCAAAAACAAGACCTTAAACAAACCACACTAAGAAAGTACCGTCATTATCCTCATGATTTATCATTATCATTTCTCATAGTATCATTCTTCTCAACGTGAGTCATTATCCTGAAAGTCCAAATTCAGGATGATGACGGTAAGAAAAATGACAATTTTGAGAAAATCTTGTTCAAACATGTTTAACACGCGTCGGTAATTAGAAAAACAATTAATTATTTGTATAAAAACAAAAGCCTCTTAATCTTATTTGAAATTAGCACTAACAAATACATTTTTAGAGAATATACAAATGAAAAAGTAAATGACGTTTGCTATGAACTTATTTAGAGAATGAATTTGAAAGACTTACCAAGAAAAAATACGTACGCGTATTCCACCAAAAAGCGCTCGACTGTGATGCGAAGGTGTCTACTCACCCGCCCGCAAGTTTCCCCTCCCTCTGCCCCTTTTCGATATAATATTTTCAAAACAAACATTGCTTTGGACAATGACGCACATTTTTTGAACATGGGTTTTTTACTTATTAACTTCGCGAGTGATTCTTAAATTTATCAGAAATATGAAGATTGATTTATTATAATTACAGCACTGATTAGGAAACAGATCGAAAAAAATTCAATTATTTATAAAATTGAAATATAAGTGAGTTTGAGCTGCGGCGACACATGTAAAAATGGAAGTTTTTTAGTGTTTTATCAACACAACTTTTTGATTATTGTTCTTTTATAATCACAGTCTTAGAGGACTTTTTCACAAATCGTTTAGCTATTGCAAGTTAAATTTCTTTTAATATAAGATACACTCGTTTGAGAGAATTTTTCAAAGACATGAATTTTTACCTCTTCAAATATTCACCCTACTATGTAAAATAAAGTCTACATATCATAGATTCACAGTAAAAGACTATTTTAATATGGTTGAATTTATTTTAAAAATAAAGAACACAAATATGTAGGTACATACATATGTACATATGAACATTATTACATATGTTCATCATTTGTGA
Source organism: Calephelis virginiensis (assembly GCA_002245475.1). Classification (NCBI taxonomy): domain Eukaryota; kingdom Metazoa; phylum Arthropoda; class Insecta; order Lepidoptera; family Riodinidae; genus Calephelis; species Calephelis virginiensis. The sequence goes on from NJDC01014937.1 coordinate 1,991, forward strand.
CATTTTCAGTTGCGGAAGAGGAAGATGACGTCTTGAACAAATAATTGGCAATTTTCGCTTGCTTCTTGCCAGCCATAATATATTTTTTTGATTATCATTTCTCTTAACTTTCTCAAATTCAGTAAAATGTCATTAAAAGCGTTATTTTCCTCTGCCCAGCGGATACTGACATCTATTGATTTCAGGGCATCTTCAGTCTTCACTGAGGTGTTCGTGGGACTAAGAAAGGTCATTTCCAAATCATCTTGTTTAGAGCTAGAAACAGCATCATTTATTATTTCTTCATCGGTCATTACAGGGTGAGAATCCGAAATTTCCGCAAACCTTTCCTCAATATCTTGTTCAGTCAACTCTGTCTGATTACTTTGGAACAACATTTGCTTCAGTTCTGCAAAAGGTAATTCGTCTTCTGAATCCCACTCTTCTTCAGAATTTTGGTTTAGTGAAGGCCATAATTTTTTCCACGACGATTAAATCGCGTTTTGAGGTAGCATGTTCCACGCTTCAATTACGTTAAAGACCGCATCTTTAAGGTTCATGTCCTTCAGTATTTTAGTGACATCATCATCTCGGATAACTGCATTCAACAAGAGTTTCTGAATTACATTCTGGTCCATAGGTTGAAGTAACGGTGTGCAATTAGGTGGCATAAAAAGTGTTTGAATCTTACCATCCCTAGATGATAACTCATCATTTGGTCCATGGGCAGGTGCATTATCCAACAACAGAACAGCTTTAGGTGGAAGATTCTTGCTTTTCAAAAATTTACGTACCTCAGGCACAAAATCATTGTGAAACCAATCAATGAATAATTCTTTAGTTACCTATGCCTTGTTTTGATTTTTATACACAAGTGGAAGATTAACATTTTTGAATGCTCTAGGATTCTTCGCTTTTCCTATAAACAGCAGCTTAAGCTTATGAGTGCCACTAGCATTTGCACAGGGCATAATAGTGACCCTGTTTTTTGACACTTTCCTGCCTGGAGCTTCTGACTCCTTTCTGTAAACATAAGTTTTCTTAGGTAAAACTGTCCAAAACAGGCCGCTTTCGTCAGCGTTATAAACTTGATCCGATGTTAAACTAAGGTCGTCAACTTTTTTCTTAAACTTCTCGACAAATGGAGCGACGGCTGATGTGTCACTAGATAATTTTTCGCCGGTTACAGTCAACAAACGTATTCCATATCTGGATTTGGAATTCTGGAACCATCCATCAATAGCTTTAAAGTTGGCATTCTTATATATTTTTTCATAAAAAGTTAAAGCTTTTTGACAAATAATATCTCCAGTAAGAGGCGTACTACGGGCTCGTTCTTGAAGAAGCCACGTATACAACGCGTCCTCCATAAGAGGATACTCTCCAACCTTCATAGTTTGTCGCGAACTGGTCCCGGCGTCAGCAGTGTTGGCGAAGTTTTCGATCTTCTCACGATTCTTTTTTATATCGTAAATTGTTGCACGGCCTACACCATATTCACCAGCCAACTTTATCTGATTTTCACTACTATCCAACTTTCGCAAAATTTCCATCTTTTTAATTAAACTTAATGTTTCGTGTTTACGTTTTTTGTCCGCCATTTTGTCAAAGCGACGCTGCGAAACAAGAAAATGTTAGGCCCGGACTGCCGAGGAGAGAAACTACTCAAACCCGCTCAGTAGTCCGACGTTCAGCTGTGTAAAATGCCGGATTATAGAGCGGGCTACCTGAGTCCCAAAATGCCGGACTACTGAGCGTGCCGGATTGGCGAGCGCCGGATTATCGAGCGCCTACTGTACTTTGTTATTGAAGTCGGGAGTAAACAACAAATCCATTAGTCTTTGTTGTGTAGCAGGTGCGTTTGTCAGTCCAAAAGGCATAACTTTAAATCTGAACATCCCGCGACCTGGCACATAGAAACCAGTCTTATCTCTGTCTCTAGGGTCAAGTGGTAAATTCCAAAAAGCTTTAGAAATGTCAACGCTGGACAAGTATTTAGCAATTTTAAGATTGTCTAGAATTTCAGAAATAAAGAGGAGACAATAAGCATCTTTTTTAGTAACAGAGTTTAGTTTCCTACTGTCAATACAAAAGCGCCATTCTCCATTATTTTTAGGAGTAATGAGCACAGGAGATAGCCAAAGACTTTCACATCTTTCAATAACATCAAGTTCTAACATTTTGTCTACCTCATTTATTAGAGCTTTTTGTTTTATTGGCGAAAGCCGATAACACCTTTGTTTTATAGGTAAGGCATCGCCTGTGTCAATTCTATGACAAATTAAGTTAGTACGGCCAAGTTTGCCTAGAGATTCAAAAGAAATTGTTTTAAATTTTTCAATTATAGTTTTAGCTATCTCAATTTGGTCCTCCGAGAGGTTTCCAAATGAGGAAATCTTGTCTTCAGTAATAGTAGCAACCTGATTCTGGTTTTGTAAATTATTATCAAAAGTAAAAATTTTACTAGAAAGTTGGAACTTTTTCCAAAAGTCCCAGCCTAAAATAAGAGAAGGATAAATATTAGGAAAAACATAAGCTTTAATAATATTAACTTGGTTATTGAAGCTAATAGGCAGGTTGAAATAACCTGGAGATAAAGATATCTCATTGTTAGCAACGGCTACTTGAAGAGGAGACTTGAATAGTTTGTAGCCTAACTTTTCAAAGTTTTTATGTGCGTTATTATTACCCAGGATAGTGATACAGCTACCACTATCTAATAGACCAGAAAAAGAAAGATTGTTAATAGAAACATTAATAAATGGTCTATTATGATCATTTTCTTTGTCATAATATACTGACGTAGTTTTATAACACACCATAAAATTATTTATTATTTTTAGCCAGTTTTGCCAATCTAAATGATTGGCAAAACTAGCTAAAAATCGAAATTTAAATGTTGAGCATCTTTAAGTTTTGCTATTCGAGTCCCTTATTAGTTTTTTTGGTTAGTATTAACGTTGCATTTTGGACAATCGTTCGCCTTAACCCCTTTATTTCCACATTTAAAGCAAATCAGGTATTTAGGTTTTCTGCAGTTGTATAAACTATGGCCATGAATTCTGCATCTAGGGCGAAAGAACCTAGAAGAATTAGTAGAAGGGCCAGGATTATTAGTTTGTTTAACTTTAGATATGGTGTTCACGAATTTAGATGGACTCGGTTTATATGCAAACTCGGGAGCGCAAGACATGTCCTCAGGTTTTGGTTCATGAAAATCTTTATCTTTACTAGATATTGCTTCATATTTTTGACAAGTTGCTATTAGGAAATCAATAGAATCTATGTTATTTAGGCCTAAGTAGGTAGAATAACAAGGTCGAACATTATTAAGGATAATTTCAAGTTGTTCGCCTTCTGTCAGTTTCTTTGTAAGTCGGTTAAATAGCCCAGACATAATTGAAACATAAATAATTATGGTTCCGTCAGACCCCTGTGTTCTTTTACGAATAGCATCTAGCAGTTTGTAATCGTAGTTATGACCTCCAAAATCTCTTATTAACAGAGTATGAATTTGATTCCAATTTAAGTTAGGGTTTCGATTAAATTGAAACCTAAACCAATGCAAAGCATCACCAGTAAATATTTGGAAAGCATGCTTGCAGAGAATTTCGTCTGAGGTATTTCTAGAAAATTGAAATTCTTCTAGCTTTTGCAAAAAATATCTAGGACAAGACTTTCCATCATAAGAAAATGTTTTTAATTCTTTAGTAGGAATAAAAGAATTATGCAAATTCATCATTTGAGTACTTTCAGTCGGTTGGTCAGTCATTAAAATATTTTTTTGATCTTGCGTTACAGTTTCTGAAGTCTCAGGTTGTATTAAAACAAGAGTATCAGTAAGTATAGTAGGTTCTAATTTATTATAAAGGGTCTCAAATCTTTTATCAAGTATAAAAAATTTTGACCTTAAGTTAGATATAGCTTCTATATATGGTGGAATCGCATTAAGTCTTTCCAGTCTAAAATGTAAATGATTTATGAAAGATCCTATTCTTTTAAAAGTTGCCTGGTCCTTAGATTTTTCTAAGGTTCCCAGTTTTTCCTCTACATATTGCAGAGTAATTTCTATTTGTGGAATATCCTCAGCAAGTGGTAAGGGCGATGACTTTACATCTGTAGGAAGGACATGAGCTACTTTAGTCATTTGATCCCTCAGAGTATTTAGATTTTCTCCAGGGTTACTTCCCCTACATAGAACTTCATATGCAAGTTCAGGTTTATTAAGAAAGTTGTATTTAATTAGTCGATCCATTTTAAAGGATTTAGTTAGAGTAAAAGAGTTTCAAAATAATAGATCAAAAGTATATATTATAACAAACAAGCAGACATGAGCAGTATTATCTATATAGATTGTAAGGACTTACGTACATTCCACGTAGTAGTAAGTAGTACGTAAAGAAAAGAGAATACTTCACGCCTGAGTGACGAGTCGAGTCCCCGGACGAGGTCCCCGGAAGATCAGTCAGAGAAGAAACATGTAGAGTGTTTCTGTAAAATGAAGTAAGGTTAAAGATGTGAAAATAAAATATAAATCCTAATAAGTTAAGGTAAGAAGAGAAGAGAATGTTAAGCTCAAGATAAGATGATGATGTGATGCCGGCAGAAGTATATAGATAGTAGCCAAATTTAGTTGCCAAAAGTTCCAGGCTAGAAGAAGCTTTATTTTAGAATTTTGAAAAGAATTTAATAGTTGGGCGCCACTGTAACGTAGTGGGAGTGGCTTAGCTACCACCCACCACTATGTTAACAGAAAAATAAACAAACAAACAGTCAAACTTCCTTCCTTGGCTGTTGGTAGGAAATCCTGTTGATTTGAAGTTGAAATAAAAATCTAAACAAAATTACACTGTATTTTAAAAAAAAGTCTATAAAGGTGTGCACTGTACACTATAAAAGTTTCTGCCGGCTAAAGAAAAAAGGAAAATAGATAATAGATGGGCGTGGGATACGTCGGTGGCTCAAAGATTGGCCGACGGAGCACGGAGCGCAGCACGGAGGAGAGCACGAAGTGGAGCACGGAGGTCCGCTGCTATAGGCCTCAGCGGCTGGAATAGGGGACCCCTAGGCACCTTCCCTCAGCAGCCAGGAGCAGCAGTAGAAGAGGGCCGCTGGGAAGGTGGCCAGAGTAGTACACCGGCGGAGCAGCTACCGCCGGTTCAGGGTCCTCGGGTCCACCACCGAGGAGCGGGTACCAGGCAGCAGGCACCAAGTAGTAGGCACCAGACAGCAAGCACCAGGTAGCAGGCAGCAGTTCCTCCGTAACTTCTTCTTATTTATTCCTTTGACTTCTTCCACAAATAGAATTAGAATGCCCAGATCGGCTGGATCGTCATCCTTTTATACTAGCGCGACCTGTTCCGAAATTTACAATTTAAAATTATGCGATCTGATTGGTGAATTTAAAATTGACGCCACCTAAAAGTCCTTTTTCTCATAAAAAAGAAATAAATTTGATATCTTCAAATTAGTCATTACTGTCATTGAAGATGTCAAAAATGGTAAATTTCGGTGTATTTTAGTGATTTAAAAGGATTATTAAACAGAAAAACTGTGAAAACATAGTAAAAATAGAAACAATAACAATCATAAGGGACACGAGATCAGAAATAGTAAAAAACAGATATTTACAAGGATCGAAAGATGTACGCATTACAAGTAATTAATATGAATACTAGAACAGAAGATAATAAAACAAAGATATTTACAAGGTTAGTAAGATGTACATATCACAAGGAAATATGTTACAAGATATACTTTTTATTATGTATTTTGTAAATTATGTTAGAAGAGACTTTTCACAATGCTCTTCGTAATACAATTTTTGTTTAATATTAGTAATTAGTATTGTTTTATGTTACAGGTCATCTGGAATTCTTCGTGTTACAGAAGCGTAGTGGGGTTCGTCACGGTGTGCATCAGTGCTGTTATGCTGCTGCATCTCGATGTCATCGACGTGATGCGTTCTTCTTCCAGGACAGCTTAAGGAACGGCAGAAACCGTGCGTAGGTGTAACGTCATTGTTGGTGCAACAGCATCGGAATATAATAGAACCGACTATGCATATTGCAATTACATATAACAAAATAGAACTTTGTTGATTTAAGCCATCGCTACTGTATGATATGCGGTTTAACTCTTGCTTAATGTCTGCCATTCGCTAAGCTTCTACTTTCAAATCGCTTAATTTTGCGTTATTATAGTTTACGGGTTGTATTTTCACGTTAGGTAAGTTTCTTACTAGAGGATGTTTATAAATTTCTTCAATAATATCTATTTTCATTTCAGGGACCTGAAGTTTGGTTTCGAATTCTCCTTCACCATAAAGCTTGGTACTCTGTATTGTAGCTGTACAATGTTGCTATAAGGTTAATATTCCAGCTCCTTCAAACTTTGAAGTAGTGAAATTTTTATTACAACCTTCTACGATATTAATAGGGTTGGTATAGCATAGCAGTAACCACTTATTTTTCGCTAAGCGATGTATAGTTTTGAAGTTTCCTTTTGTAGACATTATGTTGCATAATTGATCTTACTTCTCTTTATCTTCGTGCAGGATGCTCGTTTCGCAGATTTGATCTGAATTTTCATCATGAATAACCATTGATTTGCAGCCATATTTTTTGTTATCGTAGGCTTTACACGAAGACATATCGTCAAGGGTTACATAGAATCTTCCCGGATCAAGCCAACATATTTATTCTGCACTAATAGAGTGTGATATAAGAGGGATTGGTTATCTTTTTCGGGAAGGGAAAGCACTTGATATCCTACAAAGGAATCATCATCTACCAGAGGTATTTCTATTATTGAAACAAAAGTGTAATCTTCGATTAAAGCATTAAAATCACTTATTTTTATTAAATTGTAAATATTATTAAAACTAGGCCTTTCAATGAACTTTCCTGGTTCAGGGTTTTTTTTAAACTCTTTTACTAGGTTATAATTGTTTATTATATTTGCGGACAGAGATCTAGAAAGAGCGGAGTCAATCGCATTCATCAATTCGTCAAGTTTGTTATTAATTAGTAACAAATTATTTATAACAAATTCATAAACTTCGAATAGTATTTTATTTGAGTATTATTGAGTTTATTTCATTACGGTTTTCCTGTATGGATTTTTGGAGTTTTTCCATATTAAAATTTATGACACGTTGATTGTATAAAACTGAAATAATTGTTTTATTAAACGAATCGATTACTGAAGGGGTAATTTGGATTTGTTTATTTACCAGGATTTTTATTGACTCTCCGTTTCTTTCGACGGTTTTTATCATTTCAGAAATCTTTTTCCTATCCTCATTGTCCATTGTTCCTAATAAACTACGTAATACGGAACTCAAAGGGTTAATAAGACTCCTTTTCCCTCGTTTTGTAGGGAGGCTTTCAATCGTCCCTCTTCCGATTTTGTAGGGAGGCTTTCAATCTTACATTTAATATATATTGTTAAAGTTTTAATTAGGGGTTGAAAGTGTAAGGTTTTATAACTTGAATTATATCTTTGTTCAAGACTTTGCAATTCGGATATAATTGGTTTTAGTGTTTCGTAAGCATTTATGACATTTCCATAATTCCTGTAAGTAATTATTTTCCATTTATTATTTGTATTATATAGGTCTCCTACAGGGTTTAGGAATAACCCAGGGGTTTTTTTATAAGTGCTACGTTGCCGTAGATGATGTATAGGGTCGCTGTAGCGAACCTGTAATAGAACGAGAGAAAAATGGTTTTATATTAACTATTGATACCGTTAATAATTTGTTTCTTTGGATCGACAAGGTGACGGTCCTGGTGGTTAATTTAACTATTTTATAAGGTCCGGTCCATTTATTCCGAGTTCCTGTTTTCTTTCTATCATTATATAAGACTAAATCGTTAACTTTATAGGTGTGTGTTTTTCGTTTACTGTTAACCCTAGCGAGACTTCTTTCTTTACTTTTAATGTTAGTCTCTACGGCCATTTTATGTATTTTATTTAGTTTACTAGATAATGTTTTAAAATAGAATTCCGTTGTTCTATCGGTGGTAACCTTTCTTAAGTGATCTCGCGTTGCGCCATACATTAACTCAAAAGGGGTAAATCCTGTTGAGCTATGTTTTGAATTATTGTATGTCATGACAGAAATACTAAGGGCTGTTTCCCAAGGGGTTTGAGATCCCGTTACTAGACATCTCATTGTGTCTTTGATCGTGCCGTGTACTCTTTCTACTCCTCCATTTGACTGGAGAAATTGAGTAAGAAGCACTTACTCAATGCACAAACTCTGTCTTTTCTATATCTAACGTACTACATACTTTTTTCATGGCTTTAGATATAAATTCTGTATCTAAATCTGAGTGAAATCGAAAGGGGATACCGAAATGTTGGCAGTAATGCAATAATAACTTGGATACTTCCGTAGTGCTTTTTTCTTTTAATATATATGCTGCTAAGAATGTTGTTAACTCATCTAAAATGGTTAAGACATAAATTTTACGATTCCTTTCGCCTATTTCGACGATATCTAAATTTACACGTTCTAGTGGTTTAGTAACACTAGAGGTTATTATAAAAGGTTGTGTCCAATTACGCCTGTCTATTTTATTAATTTGACATGTTTCGCAAGTTTTTATATATTCTTTTACTTCTTTATTTAGATTAGGCCAATCGTATTTTTGTTTAATGCGTCTTATAGTTTCATCAATTCCTTTATGAGCTGTGAACCTTGAATCGTGGTAATAAGATATAATTTTTTGTCGTTGCTCGCAAGGAGGTTTGATTATCTGATTAGTAAGCTCGCATATATTAAATGTGTATGTTCTATCATGAAAAATATATGATAAGAGTTGCTTCGCTATATTTAAGTCGTACTCTCGTTCATGCGACGATGTGACTGGGATGTTAATGTATAAGGTATCATTTTCTATGTTCATGTCTAATAATGTGAATTTTAAATTTATTAGAGTTTTAAATAAATTAAGATTTTCTTCACAATCTGTATGATTAATTCTGTTGAAACAAAGAAAATAAGTTTTGTCTTTAATATATGGATCTGGAAATAATATAACTTCGTTTAATGCAGGTGCTAACTCGTTTAGGGAGGACCCGAAATAGGTAAATAATGTGTCGCAGAACTCATTATTCCTATTTAAATCGCATGGTAAAAACAATACTATATTGTTATGGTCGTTATGGAAAACTGACTCTGTGAGCTCGTTGATGTCTATTGGTACAATTGTACCGGATAGCATCTGTTGACGAAAGTCTAGCATGATGCATCATTATGGATGACGTTAATACACGATCTAGATAAGGCTTCCGCGTTTTGATTACTTTTGCCTGGTTTGTAAATTATTTTATAATCATACTGTTCTAACTCTAACCTCCATCTGGTTAGTCGAGAGCTTGGATCTTTTACCGAAAAGAGCCATGTTAAGGGTTGGTGGTCTGTTACTATTGTAAACTGCCTACCGAATAAGTATGGCCTGAAATGCTTAATTGACCATTTTATAGCTAATAGTTCTCTTTCGATTGTGGAATATCTCTGTACAGTGTCGTTAAGTGTTCGCGATGCATATGCGACTGGTTTGTCTTCGCTTAACTTGCCTTGTGATAGGATACTACCTATTGCATATTGTGATGCGTCTGTAGTCAAAATAAAACCTTTGTCAAAATCAGGATATTGCAATATCGGAGCTCTAGTTAATAAGTTTTTACAGGTTTCCAATGCTTTATCACAATCCTCGTTCCATATGAACTTAACGTTTTTCTTTAACAATTTAGTGAGAGGTTTTGTGATGTCTGAGAACTTTGGGATTAATCGTCTATAATATCCAACTAAACCCAGGAAAGTCTTTATTGATTTGGTATTTTTAGGCTGGGGAAATAGTTTTACAGCTTTTATTTTATCAGGGTTAGGTTTAATGCCTTCATCCGAGATGATATGACCCAGGTATGCGACCTCTTTTCGTAAGAACTCGCATTTATCTGGCTGAAGTTTCAGGTTGTATTCCCTTAATTTTTTCAGTACATTTTTCAGTTTAATTTCATGTTCCTGAAGGGATGATGCATAGACTATTATGTCATCTAAATAAACTAGGCAATGGTTTCCAGTAAGGCCTGTAAGAACATTGTCCATGACACGCTGAAACGTAGCAGGTGCGTTTTTCAAACCGAAGGGCATTCTGGTGTATTCAAAATGTCCTTCTTCCGTTGAAAATGCCGTCTTTTCTATATCCTTTGGCTGGATCTCAATCTGATGGAAAGCACTTGCCAAATCTAGGGTAGAAAAAATATTTGCTTTTTCCTAATTTATCAAGTATATCAACGATATTAAGTATAGGGTACTTATCAGCCTTAGTGACTTCGTTAAGTTTGCGGTAGTCGATTACCATACGCCATTTAACCTTTCCGCTAGCGTCAGATTTTTTTGGGACTATCCAAATCGGAGAATTATAAGAGCTATGACTAGGTCTTATAATTTTCTGGGCTAATATTTTTTTATTTGGGGTTTAACCTTTTCTTTATGGACATGAGGGTAACGATAACTTTTTTTTCTATATATGGGTGAAGAATCACCGGTATCTATTTTATGTTTAATTATGTTTGAGAACGTGAACTTATCTCCTTCAAGGTGAATATATCTTTAAAGTCTTTACATATATTTAATATAGTATCGCGTTTATTATTTTAGTGCGACGTACGAATTTGTTCTTTATTTAATTGATCACGATCTAAGCCCGATTTTTGTTTTGAATTAAACAATAGTTCCTTTATCTCGATATTAGAGGCGTTGGTTTCGGGTATCGCAATCTCAATATCTTTAAAAGACGAGTTTATGCAGGATGTATATCCTATAAAATTATCGATTAAATGATAGACTCAGGAATGAGGATCTTATTAGATTTTAAACTAAATTTCTCAATTAAACAGTCACCTTGCTTAACGTTAATGATTTTTATGGGGATAATTTGTTCCGTTCTTGCTTTTAATAAAATATTATTTATTCGAGGTTTTGATTGAATTTTTTTCTCTTTTGGCATAAATAATTTTATTTCTTTCTTATTGGTATCAATCGAAGCTTTAAACCGTTTAAGAAAGTCGATTCCTATTATTCCATCGTAGGGAATATTAATAAAAACTATATAAAATTTATGTGAGATAGTTTTTTATTGGTAATTCTGTATATTTTGAAATTTCGAGTTTTTGGTCACTAATACCCTTAATTTCGATTTTTTCTTTGTATGTTTTTATATAATCTATTTTAGACAATATTTCGGGTTTGATTGTGCTAATAGCGGCACCTGTATCGACTAAGAATTTTACCGTAGTCTCACCGATTTTATGTCTCATACACATTAAATTAGATTTGTTATTTTTATTAATATTGTTTATATGAGAAAAATGTACACATCGAGCAGGTTCACTAGCATCTCCGCTTCCTCGTCGTTGTCCTCGGAAGACGACTGCTCGGTCACATCTTCCGTCTGTAAGTTTAAAGAGTTTATTTTCTTATCCTGGCTAGTGTTATTATTTTTATATTTTTCACTAGAACTGGATTTTATTTTCCGACAATATAGTATGGCCTTTAATATTACAATGGGAACAAAATCTGTTCACACTGTTGCTTTTAGCGGTTATATTTGGATTTATTGAATCCGATTTGTTTGGTTTATCATAGTTATTTATTTTATTAAAACTTCGGTCATAAACGCGACTCTTATTAGAAGTACTTGGTTCATTATAACGTTTATGGTGTTTATTATAAAAATCTAAAGCTCGTTCTTCTTCAAGCGTGAATTTGAATGCGTCGTCTATGTTTGAGGGTCTACATATTCGAACTTTGGGGTTCTAACCCGATTAAGAAGTTATTCATTAAGAGTTTATCGTACTCTTTAGTTAATATTCCGCTTTTATCATTAACAAGTTCGGTATTAGAAAGAAGTTCGTTTCTTAAATTATCGAAATATTCAACAAATCTCATGACAGATCCTTTTTGTCTGGCATGTTGGGTAAAAAGTGTTCTAAGTCGTCAAAATCTCTTCTGTTCGCAAAACTAGAGGCTTTGCCTTCTAGTCGCCCGAGAATATAAGGAAGTAGTATATTATTATAGTATTGGTCGGGATTGGAAATGTGCCCGGTTGGCGATAGGCTTGCCACCTATCACATTGTGGGACTTAGTGTCTTCGGCTAATCGTGGGTGCCTTGGTTGTGCCTCTGCCTACCTCTTCGGGGATGTGGGCGTGAAGATACTTCTAGTATATTATTTTGAAATCCGCACGCTAGGGATTTTGCATAGCGGCATTGTTTCATAAATAAACTTAAATTATGAGTATTTTCACTAAATGTAGGGATTAAATTTAATAATTAGTTAGCAGGAACCAAGGGCTCTATTTTGACGTCCACATTCTTAAGTTGGCTGGCAGTGTCCTTTGAAGTCGATTTAGTATCATGGGCCATTTTCGGGTTATTTTGCGATCGAAGCCAAATTTTGATAAGTATAAAAGGATAGTGATACTCAAGGGAATATCACCAGGAGAAGGAAAAGAATCACACCCTAAAAAGCACGAGAATAATGTGAATGACTTACAGGATTACTGCTACTGTCTTCATTTCTTGCGAACCTCGTTGTATTCAGCAACGTACGGCTGCTTCTCGGCTGGGCTGCAGACGGCGGCGACGACTGGATCTCGAGATATAATCGAAGATTTTATCGCGACGCGTTTGGCTGCAGAGGATTCAATTCGGAATCTTATCCTAACGACTGCGCCAATTGTTACGAGTGCAAACACCAAATGGCTTTTAAAAAAAAACATTTGTTTAATAAAAATATAATTAAATTATAAATTAAGCCTATTTGGAACCACGACACTACTCGGTAATGTCTGGAGGACCACTGCGTATGCTTTAAGTTTGTATTAAGTTTTATCTAAATCGAAGCTTTGTATGTGTGATAATGTACGTATTAGACATTATCTCTGTGTGCGTTAGTTTATTAATATGAATATTAATTAGACAAGGTCTCTTTGTTATTTTTAATAGAGATCCCGGGTCCGCCGAAACTCACTTATTTTTACACTGAGTGACACCACAGATTAGGAAAAAATATGACAACCGCATTCAAGTTTATATATGAAAATATTAACCATAGCAAAAAACCGATATCTCAGTTCAATGTAGAAAAACTAATACCTTACTTTGGTGGGAAATTTAATCCCTCTGCCAAAAAAAGGGTATAAAGTTTAAAGGGCTTCTCCGTTTAATTAGCCTTATTAATAACCTTGAATTGACATTGGGATTTGTCTTGTCTGATTATGTGGGGATTTTGATTGCTCCACTTATGTAGGTTGTGAATATTTACATAATCATCATTATAACGGTTGTTTCATCCGACTATATTTAAGAATTGGGAATCTTTGGTAATCGTACTTTTGCAGCATCACACGGAAAAATGCGACCCGTAGAGGATAGTCCCGTGGTAATAACGTCTGCACTCGCCTGTAGCGATATTGGTGAAGCCTGTGACGTTTAGGAAATCGATGTGCAGAACTTTTTCGTATCATCCTGTAGCTGCTTATATAAGCCGTACCGAGGTAATTTCATCATGTTCAATTTCGGATTCTAAACTAAAAAATCGTCGCGTATTACGATAACTCGTACTAACATACTTTACTCGTAATATTACTCGTAATAACATTTTTAATTATTTATACTGTACGTTGCAAGTGGATGATAATTGTAGTAACGTTATAACTTGTTGGACGAAACATTAACAACTTCAACTCTAAATATACTTAGCAAAGGGTTGAATTTTGCACCGACGCCTAAGTATATTCCTAATGAGAAAATTATCGGTAATGTGGAGGAGGTTATAACACGGAATAAAGTACCACCAAATGACGCTGAATTGCTAAGACAGCAAGTCTCTATGATTCTTAGGCACTGTAACCCCCCTGTTCAAACATTACTGCAGAAGAAAGGCAATCAATATTTGNNNNGACGGTCATCCTAAATAGTACTGACTACTAATAAGGTGATGCGTCAGACAAGAAAATTGATTCATGAGTGTCGGAGTGCTATAAGTGAAGATTCTTGTAAATTGTTGCTAAGATCACGTGCAATACAGCCACCTAAACTTTACGGCTTACCTAAGGTTCATAAGCAGAGTGCTCCATTAAGACCTATAGTTAGCCAAATAAGCTCACCAACATATGATTTGGCTAAACATGTTGCGTTTTGCATCCATTAGTAGGACACAACATCTTTTGTTAAAGACTCGCAGCATTTTGTGGGTATATTGGAAAGCCTGAGGCTTGAAACCGGAGACACGATGGTAAGCTTTGCTGTAGATTCTTATTTACAAATGTGCCTATAACAGAGTTTCTAGGAAAGATTAAACAGCTTTTAGTTGATAATAACATCTCAACTGACTACATAAGATTACTAGAGCACTGTCTTAGTTCTGGGTATTTCATATATAATGGTCAGTATATTTTCCAAATCGATGGTGTGGCTATGGGAATGAGATGGCCATAGCGACTGGGCCTACGTGTATTAAGGTTTGGAAAAGATATGTTGATGATGTGTATGTGATAGTGCGTCAGAGACGGGAATAAGCAGGCTGAGTCCTATGTAGCTCATCTGAACTCCATTCATCCGAAGATGAAGTTTACTTTTGAACTGGAGCTTGACAAGAAGTTATCATTTCTTGATGTGTCAATTAAAGCTCGCAATGATGGTACTCTTAGTCACACGGTGTATAGAAAGTCAAAGCATACTGACAGATACCTACACGGATCATCACATCACCACCCAAAACACTTGACGTCAGTAGTCACAGCATTGACGAAGCGGGCCTACAATATTTGTGACCAAGACCACCTGGAATAAGAGCTGATACATGTTGCTGGTGTTTTATGTCGGAACGGTCATGTGCCGAGATGGAAAATACAGCAGTCGTAGCACCGTCGAGCGATGCACAGCATTTTTGCCATACCTATGTGGCATAACGGATAAAATTGGCAGACTCCTGGCACGTAAATACAAAATAAAAACTGTATTTTCGGCCCAAAAGAAAATCGCCTGAAGATAGCATACCATACCAGTGCCCAGGTGCCAGGTTAATTGCAGCTGTGGAAGTTCGTACGTAGGACAAACTAAGCGAACTATTTCAACACGTATTAAAGAGCATATCAACGCAATTAAGAAAAGTGATCCTCAGAAGTCTGCCATTGCAAGTCTGCTATTGCTGAACATCTTTTAGATTCGTCCACCAACCATTGGGTAGAACTACATTCGCCGCCTAGTACGTGAAGCTATTTAAATTCGAAATGCACCAAATAATTTTAATAGGGAAGACGGTTTTAAGTTGGCCCAGGCGTGGGATCCAATTGTTGGTCGGTGCCGGGCTAGTATCTTAAAAAAAAAAAAAAGTATCTTCACGCCCATATCCCCGAAGAGGTAGGCAGAGGTACAACCAAGGCACCCACGACTAGCCGAAGACACTAAGTCCCACAATGTGATAGGTGGCAAGCCTATCGCCAACCGGGCACATTTCCAATCCCGACCAACATTTTTTTATTAGAAAATTGGAAAAATCCAATTTTCTTTTTGTTGGCCGACCCAGTATTCGAACCCGGGACCTCATGCAGTCAAGTCCAACACCCAGACCGCTAGACCACAGAGGTGCCGGGCTATAATTACAAAAAGTGTCTTAAAGTGTAGGGACATAGTTAGTGTTGTGTGTCGCGATATAGTGTCCAGAAATAATAGTGACATGGACATTCAAAAAAGAAGAATTAGACGGAGGTTTGACAGGCTCATCTGTCACTAGATCCTCCTGTCAAAAGTTACAGCTCGCCGCAGCAGTCCCGTCGTGACCACGGCCTATGCAACTAGGCCGAAATATCGAAATAATTTAAAATGTTATGTTCAATTTCATTGAGAATTTAATGGGGTTCCAATCTTGATATTCCAGCATTTCTGCTGTTAGATAGTAAACTGCTCTCTGCAAACGCAAAAATCAGTCCAAAACACGCTTAAGGTTCAATTCACAGAACACACAATCACATTTCAAAATAAAGCCAGGTAAAATAACCCTATCTAATAAGCGCCTCCGTGTCAGTAGTACTACCAAGAAGTACGACTGGTTGTACAAACGACACACCTTTGTATCTAGTACTACTGCAAAAAAAAAAACTTAGAGACGTAGAAGTAAATTCACTCTACTTTTAAATATAATTAAAATGTTAGTTCAATTACACTAGTCAACAAAAAAAATATATCGTAAATAATTTTATGTAATTCGTGTTCTTTGAGCTAGAAATAATGTAGAAAGTCAAATAACAGTATTCTATCGCGTCACAATTTTGAGATATATTTATATTTGACTTTTGCTCTTTTTTAATAATTTTGATACTGACATCAATTTATTATGGAGTAAAAAAAACTCCATTCTTCATTTTTTTTGTTTGTCGATGGTATTCTGTGGTTGGTAATTCCCTCATTGACAACCAACAGTAATCTGCTAGCGTGACAGGGTTCCTTTTTCCTTGATATATTTTTTCAATCACAGCTATGTCTTGGTGGAATCGCTCTCCATGTTCACTGATAGCGCCCAAATTTTCTGGGAAAAAGTCTAAATGCGAGTCCAGAAAATGTATTTTTAAAGACATTTTGCATTTCATTTTCTGAAAAGCTTGCAACAGTTTCTGCTTTAGGTAAATCTAAATCTCTAATTAAATCATTAAGCTCCGATTGTTTCATCAAATGAGGAATTTTTAAGGTACTTGGAGCTGGAAATTTCTCCTCCTCCTCCACACAATTCACTTTGTAGTCTTGGTCAGAGTCACTTATGTCCGGATCAAAATTAGGTGGCTTAGGTATTGGTAGGTCATCAGAATGTGGTACTGTTTTCGTGATAGACGATACATCTGGATATACTATTCTGTTCTTAGATTTTCTAGAAAACCCTTTTGTATTAGTGAGACAAAAATAACAGTCACTCACATGGTCTTTAGGTTCGCGCCATATTACCGGTACACCAAATGGCAATTCCTTACATTTTTCTCTAAACCAGGGGTCGCCAATTAGTTTCGTTTGGGGTCCGTTTTGATAAATGAAATGACCATCGCGGGCCGCACAAAATTTTATAGAAAAAATATTTATTAAAGAAATGTAAGTCCAAAGTATTTAAGTATTTTTATACATATCAATGTGCAAAATGACATTTTTTGTTGTGAATCTGTCTGAAGTTTGGAGTAAAATTAGTGCAAGCTATTGACATTAAATCCTGGAGATGTTCATCAGTAAGTCGAGATCGATATTTATTGTTAATGAAGTTTACCTTAGAAAATGCTGCTTCACAAATATATGTTGACCCAAACAAAGTAAGAAGTTTCAAAGCCAATTTTTTTAGTTCTGGATATTTATTACCACACACAAATTTTATCCAAAACTCTTCACAGGATACTTCCACATGTTTGTGTTTTAATACTGTATTTTCTTGGAATTCGATCATTTCCATCTGCAGAGCAGCTTTATCACTTTCGAAAACAATTGCTGCTTCGTTGCTCCATTCACCATCAGGTTGCAGAGAGTAAATGCTGCTGAGGATTTCTACGACATTTCAATTTTCTTAAAATCTTCGAACCTGTTGTTAAATTCTGATTTAAGATCCTTTATGAAAGTCTTGTATTGGCCGACGTCAATCTCGGTGTAACTGCTAATTATTTTATTTAAATT
Source organism: Calephelis virginiensis (assembly GCA_002245475.1). Taxonomy (NCBI): domain Eukaryota; kingdom Metazoa; phylum Arthropoda; class Insecta; order Lepidoptera; family Riodinidae; genus Calephelis; species Calephelis virginiensis. Next base: position 19,694 of record NJDC01014937.1, read on the forward strand.
GGGAAAGTGTACGCATTCGTTACCAAGAGACATACATACATATCTTCACGCCAAGTCCCTTACGGGGTAGGCAGAGAGTATCGAGTGCCAGACCTCACGATCCTGACAAACCTGTCTTGCTTCCTTCACATTCATAACCCTTTTCATACAAACACGCCGGTTTCGGAGACTCTTGATACCACCCTCGGATAATCCATAACATATAATAATCCATCCACATTCGCATTGTATATCTGCTTTGTCAATCTTTCATCTGTCATTCTTTCCACATGACCGAACCAGCGGAGCATGCCCTTTCGCATTTTAACACCAACACTTTCTTTCAATCCCACTTTCTCGGATCTCACTGTTACGAATGCGGTCAGCGAGCGTTACACCACAGATTTTCCGTAGTGCTCTCATTTCGACCGCATTTATTCTACTTTCATGCTCTTTCTGACATACCCAACTCTCACTTCCATACAGTAACGTTGGAATAAGCACAGAATTATGCAAAGCGAGTTTAGCTTTTTGACTCAAAACCTCGTTTTGGAATAGCTTACCCAACGCCCCATTCACACTATTCCCTGCACTCACTCTCCTCTCTACATCCGCGGTGTACCTTCCATCCCTGCTAAAAGCACAACCAAGATATACAATTTCATTCACTTGTTCCAGCACTACATCATCAACCAAAACTCTTACATCCGTTCTGGCTACGTCTCTTTCAAACACCATTATTTTGGTTTTCATCGCATTCAAATGTAAGCCCCTTTCTTTACAATCTCCTTCCATAACTGTGACCAGTGTTTGCAGCTCAGATGGTGTAGAGCCCAAAAGTACAGCATCATCTGCATGAAGCAGGCAGTTCACCACTTGGTCACCCATACGCATTCCCACATTCAATGATCTTAACCTTTGAAGACATTTGTCCAAATATAAGATAAACAAGCGCGCTGACAACACACAACCCTGCTTGACGCCAATATTAACATCAAACCAAGGCGATATGTTGCCATCTACCCGCACGCAAGCTTTACAGTCTAAATACATCGACTGCACCGCACGCAGCAGGGACCCGACTATCCCATAATCTGGCAAAATGTCCCAAAGTTCCTTACGTATAACCCTATCAAACGCTTTTTCGAGATCCACAAAACCGCAGAAAACCTTCTGACCAACAGCCAGATGCTTCTCTACAATGTTGCGGAGCGAAAACACTTAATCCGTACATCCTCTTCCAGACTTGAATCCGCCTTGAGCCTCCCACAATGTTCCATCGGACATTCTTTGCATCATTCTTTAAACTATTTTTCCAAATACTTTTGATGTTAAACTGATCAAACTAATGGCCCTGTAACTTGTACAGTCCATGCGTGAACCCTTGCCTTTGTACAAGGGCACGATGACCGCACGTCGCCAGTCTTCGGGTACTCTGCCGGTCTTCCAACACTTGTTACAAAGAACCCAGAAAGAGTCCCGGACGGCAGGACCACCAAGTTTGATCATCTCAGCTGTAAACATATCTACTCCCGCAGCCTTACCACATTTCATACTTCTTATCGCCCATTCAACTTCTTCCATCATAATGCCGTCATATGCCTCCGCTATTTCCGAGTCATATGAGTACTCGGACCCAGCGGCAGCATCCTGGGCACATTCATACATATTTCTATAAAATTCACTTCACCGTTTTAACACGTCATGCGTGCTTGTAAGAATATCACCACTCTTAGACTTAATTCTATTCATTCTGGAGGTAGACGAACAACTCCGAGACTTCTTCACCTCCCTCCAAAAGAGTTTGGTGTTCATCTCGAAGTTGTTAGCCAACCTCTCTTCTAGTTTCATACTTTCCCTTTCACGCTTCTCTTTCACTAAGTGTTTGGTGATATTCTTGCAACAACGGTACATTTCTTTCTTCAAATCTTTCATACTGTCATTCGATTGCATACATGCTACATAGTCTAGCCAAGCTTTCTTCTTTCTTTCAACTGAGGCTTTTACCTCCTCATCCCACCATGCGTCACCATTCATAGACTTGTGTATCTTTGCACTCCCACATACCTCTTTCGCAACGTCAACCATACCATCATTCAAAACATTCCAACAGTCATCCACGTCTAAGTCCGGTAGGCACACACTATTCAGCCTGTCTTGGACTTGACTCTCATAGATGCTTCCTACACTCGGGTCTTGCAACTTTTCACTCTTAATCCTTTCAAGCCCTCCAAATGGAATACGTACTCGCCAGTGCCTCCATTTCTTAAACAAACCCCTAAACCGGCTAATAACCAAGTAGTGGTCCGTGTTAAGAATTGGGCCTCTGAAGGCTCTCGTGTCCATTAAACACTTCCGGAGGCGACTATCAACCAAAATCAAATCTATCATACTCATTTGATCATTCCTTCTCCATGTATACGTATGTATGTCCTTATGCTGAAACATTGTGTTAGACACAAGGAGATTTCTTTCCACACATAAATCTACAATATGCTTACCAGCATCATTCACTCTCTTATCACCATAGGGTCCAAGAACGGTCTCGTAACCGTCCCGTCGCGTCCCCACCCAACCATCCAAGACACACAATCACTTTTTCATTTCCTTCAACCATATCCAGAACATCCCTTACAGAAAACTAAAACTTTTCCAGGTCATGAGTCGCCGACGAGTTGACCGGAGCATAGGTTGCTACTACAAAATTATCGTTACCAAGATCATTAATAAAGATATCGAGTTTTCGCAAAAAACTTTTTACTTATGTCATGAGCTCCCATACAAGCTTTCCCTTGCCTTGAAGTTTAAGGTTCAGGTCATTGATATGTTTAAAAATATCAGCCAAGACAGCAAACTTAAGTAGGCGTTAGCTGAAGTGTGTTCACTGTTGAAAAGATACGTCTTCAGTGTTCTAAAATGCTGAAGAATCTTTCTAATACGCAGCCTTTGCTGGTGGTTGGTTAATCTCACATTATTATGCAACAGTAGATCGTCATATTGTGCGTCAACGTCTTCAAGAAATGATTTTAATTCACGATGTCGCAGTGATGATTTCGCACGAGGAAAATTGACTATTTTCATCACTTCTTGCATAATACGCTCAAAATTATTCTTCAGTTTGCAGCTAAGCACAGTTTGATGAATAATACAGTGGTCGGAAATCAAATTTTCATTACATCTTGCATTGCTACTCAACATATGAACTAATCCTTTTTTACTCCCAGTCATTGCTGGCGCACTGTCAGTAGTTAACGATAAAAGCTCTTTCAAGTTTAACTCATTTTTTTCAAAATAATCCATCACTGCTTTGATCATATCTTCTCCTCGGGTTCTTTCTAATAGCGGCAAAAGAGCCAACATCTCCTCAACAAAAGTTTCTCTCGTTTGGTCCAGGTAAAGTACAAAAATAATTAACTGTGCCGTATCAAAAATATCGCATGATTCATCCATAGCCAAGGCGTAATAGTTTGCCTTATTTAACTGCCGCTTCAGATCACAAAGACTTTCTTCTGCCAAAACTATTTCTAGTGCTAGTAGAAGGTGATAACGGAATCCGTCTTATCGTCTCAACAACGTCCTTTTTGTTCTCAAATAAAGTATTACCCGCCTCGAGGAAGCATTCTTTAACTACGTCAGCATCAGTAAATGGTTTCATATTAGCAAGAGTCCAAGAAATACGTAAAGAAGCCTCACTACATTTTTCCTGTTCGGTCATTGGTCGAAGATGAGTAACTTGATAGTAAACTTGCAATTTTAGACTTGCGCAGATCACTACGAAGTGGAAAGTTTTCGGCAAACGTTTTGTGTTTGCTATTATAATGTCGTTTTAAATTCGAGCTTTTAATTAACGCCACTGTCTGGTTACAAATCAAGCTTATTGGTACTGCTCCAGCACGATTTGGCAGGACAAAACAATATAAGTCGGTCCATTCTCGCAAAAACAGTCTATTTTCATTTTTTCGGTTCCATAGTAATACAACTCGTTCTAGAAAACAAATAGGTACTTCAATTAGGTAAGTAAACAAGCAAACGTAATATTTCAAACACGCGGGTATTCACGACGCAACGCGTCCGTCACTCAAAATTATAACAAAACACTGACCGGGCGGCCCCGCCCCCGCGATGCCCAGTGCTCTTACCTATCGCCACGATCAACGCTTTCGCAGTCCGCGAACTTTTTCTCTCTTTTTAGTTTGTTACTTCACGCGGCAGTGTTCCAATTGACGCCAACAAAGATAATGCGGAGGATTCATTTTTGTTAAATTACGTAGGTACTCTGTAGTGTAAGTTGCTGTGTTCTCGCGGTCCGCACAAAATGGGTCGGCGATCCGTATGCAAACCGCGGTCCGCCATTTGGTGACCCCGGCTCTAAACTAACACGTTAACTTTGTATGACAGCTGAGACAACAGATATGTTGCACCCAGTTTTTACTTTGATTACGAACATCCAAGTTAAAATATGCAGTATAACACTTCTTTATCAACGATGTGATGGCCTTTTTTTTACTTTTTGGTGTGTATGAACCACAAATAAAGCAAAAAAAATCAGGAGAATTCGTACAAACACGGGCTATGTTGATAGTAATATTTATAACTGATTTTTCAAGGCACTAATGCAACAACAACTGTTTATAAATTTACATTTACCATCCAAATAAGTTTACAAAAAGGTTTTTTTTTGAAATTCAAATATTGTGCCAGATTTAGACGTGATATAAAAAAAATCTGGTTATAGTAGTGAGTATATCTGCAAAATGTACTACATAGGTTCCGTAAACTGCTGCTGCAACTTTGCCTGGATTTTGTGTATTTTTTTAAATAGCTCTGGACACTTTTAATTTTATGGTGTGTAATGAATTTTTAAGGGAAAATAGACCTTATATCTCAACAATAACGATGCAAATATTTTTGACTGGTGTAGTTTTTTCGAGTTACAAGCTCTCAAAGTCACAGGCAAAGTTGAAGACAAAAGCTGCAACATTACCTAGAAAGATATCACGATAAATACGGCGTTGCTACGTTCAGTACTTTTTTCCCGTGTGCATATAGTATCGTGCTTATCCCCAGCAGTTAAATTGTTGTCATTTAAGGGTTTTTTATTTTTTTAATAGCTCGTAGGCAAAGTTGTAGTAGGCGTCACAGATTGTTCATACAAACTTGTCGTTAGAATTAGGGTTGCGCCAAAAATTATATTCATCGTTTTTTTTATCTTTTTATTACAAAAACTTAAATGTTCTTTCCAACAAACTTAAACATAACGCAAGAAGTAAAATTAGTCTTATAAACAACTAGTACAACAAAAAAAATCTAAATTAAAATTCTTATAAATGTGAGGCATATTATTTACCTTCTCAAAACAAAAGTATCTAAATAGGAACATAATTATAGTCACGTAATGTAATCAGGTACATTATATTTAAAAATGTTTTTTTTGTAAATCTACCCTTAAAGAATAAAAATATTTTTAATGTTATTTTTTTTTGTTTCTGTATGTTTGTTTGTTATACTTATTAAAATTAAATATAAAATGACCTCGTCGGGAGATTTGAGGATCAGCTAGTATCGTAACAATATCCTCTAAATCTTTCACAGCATAAATATTATCATCAGTAGTATCATCAGTAGTTAAAAACTGTTCCTTTATTACACAACGAATTTTTAACTTTTCGTACAAATTTAACTATTGGGATTCGACTAGTCATTGACAAAACCTCCCCGACAAAATGCTTAACACTTTTTTTGAAGCAAATTTTACCATGATCCAGCTTCCTTTTCGAAATTCGGGAAGCACTTCCGTATAAAAATCAACATCAGCCAATCCAGAAGAAGCCAGAAGAAATGTTCTTCTTGTTGTAAACATGACGCAATATACTTATCAAAATTTTCATATTCAGAATCATCTGTATCAGCAGCATGATAAGAAATTTCGGACGTCAGGCTTGAGTCGCTGTCATATACTCGTTTTTTTTTCTTTTTAAGTTAAGGCCGTTTTTGTGCAGTACGGAGTTCTGTTTTTCTTTTTCTTTTAATTCCTGCATCTATGTTTTTTGTAAAACTATTATTTTTTCAGGAGCTCCTTTGATAACTATATCAGACAAAATTATAATGTTCTTCTTTCCTGAGTTTTCAGAAGGAAAACGATCATCATTTTGGAACACATATTTTTTTATCTTAAGACATTCTGGTACAACCCCGTAAAATGCAGTATTCAGAATGGAATTTTTTTGCAAATATTTTAGATAATGTACGGGCTTATTTGAGTCTGACGCTAGATATTTTTATTAATTATATTCAAGCAAGGATTATCAGGAATCTATAAACTACATTGTTCTAAATGCAACAGTGTATACGTTGGTCAAACTTGTCGTAGTTTTGAGTCTCGTTACAAGGAACACATATCGGCTGTCAAAAACATTCGTCCAGATAAATCACATTTTGCAAAACATCTTATAGACATTGGGCATAAGTTGGCAGCAGGGGGCTTACTCCCGAAATTGATTCTATCTCGAGTTTGTTTCTGATTCGTATTCCTATTCCTATTCCTGATACGAACTCGATTTAAAACGGTACTCCCGAACAAGTACGATTCGTATACGAGGATCGATTTGTGTTCAATTATAGTCAGCGTCGTTAAGTGTATCCGGTTGATTACGTCACCTCTATATGCTCTTAGTATTTTATTGAATATTCTTTTATTGTATATTTTTTCTTCTGTTAATATTTTTTGTTTTTTGTCATATGGGCACTCAAAAAGTAAGACAACAGTGTTTAATTGAACGTCAAAAGCTAAAATGTACACAAATACATGACGTGTATTGTATTTATTTTCATGGAATAAAAAGCAATCATAAACAAAACGAATGCAGAATGTGAAAATTGTACACATTCAGTCTGTGCCACAAGCTGTCAAATGTCAAAAAAAATAGTAAACAACGCTCGTTGTGGTTGGCGGGAACGGTCGGAGGGGTAAGGCGCGCTTTGCGAGGGTTCCCTCCAATCTTTAAGCTACAAATGTGTAATATAATGTAAAAATGTATAATTTGTAAATGAATTAAAATGTAAATATTACTTAGTTGTGTGTAAATGTGATTTAGTAAATAAACTATACTAGTGAAAGACTATTGTAGAGTTTTATCACGACAGAAGAGGCAGAGGCCTGAACAAGAAAGAAATTTGAAGACGAAACTAGAAAAAGACATGAAATATTAAGATATGGGTTTATTACATAATATAAGACTAGTATAAAATATAGAGGTAAAAAAAAAGAATATTAAAAATACTTTTTGCACTGTCGTAGAAGTTTTGGCGCCAACATGAAAGAAGATGATTTTGGTGTTCAGAATTTTAGTTTTATAATTTGTGTGAAAATAATCGTAATTCAAGGATGTGACGTACTATAAAACAAATTAACGGAGAAACATAATATGTAAACTTCCAGAAATTAAAACTAAAGACGTATTAAAGGACTCAAATAAGCTTTGTCTTAGTGAAGGAAATGACTTTTAAAAAGGGGAAGACAATATGTTAAGAAACTGAAGAAATGAATTTAAAATTTTAATATGAAAAAGAATTTATTATTACGGAAGACGTGGCAGCATGGCCTAAAGGTCTTAGCCGGCCCCAGAAAGGGGCAAATTAACTTAAAAAAAAACAAAGCTCGTTGTTGTTCGAAAACAATTTTATTGAAATGTTTTAATAATTATTAATAATGGATCTATAGCTAGTGTTTAAATTTCCAATGTTTAAATATGAGATATGTTGGCAGCAGGTAAATGCATAAACTATTTTATACAGATAGAAGCTACCATTATTGGATTCTAAAATTATTGCAAATGCACTTGCTCTAGTGCTTATGCTTTATACGTATTTTCGTAGGAAAATATGTCACCCATTGCTAGTACGAATGAAGACACTTGTGCAATTGATAGAAGAAAATCCAGGAATTGCAATAAGACACTTGTTTACTGCTTAACCGCGCCAGCACACCAAACAAAAGAAAGAAGCCACACTTTCATTAAATTCAAGGTAAACAATATTTATAGTATTTAAAGATGTTATTCCATTGTGTGTAATAGTTTAAGTGTGACAATTCTATCATTATTATCATTACATATAATAAAACTAAGTTGATAAAATATGCGTGCCGATAAAACTTAAAAAGGATTCCAGATACAATAAAGGGACTTATATAGTGCAATAGCCCTATCCCCCCCTCGAACAAGAAAATTCCCGTTTTAACTTAAAAACCGTAAGGGCTTTTCCAATTCCTCAACTTGAAAATTAAGTAAAGTTGCGGCGCCATCTGTTGTCGAGTAGTTGAACTCCATTCAGAACAACGATTATTTGAGTTGCGTTTCGAAAGGCGCTGCGAGCAATTACAGCATGTTTAGCAATGGCGCGAAATTTGAAATTCCAATTTCAACAAAGTCTTAAATTAGATTTGTTTCTATAATAAAGTTACTAAATTTTGTGTATTTATACAGCATTAGGTAGCTTTTATTTTGGAGTTGAAGCGAGATAAGTTTAGTTATTTAAATTATTAATTAATAATTCTGAAAATATTTTAAAATTTAAGTTTTCAAATTTCGCGCCTTTACTACTTATGCTATAGCTGCAGAACTTATTGTCATGGCGAACGATAATGTCGAGTATATTCTAGAAGATGTAAAAGTAAATATTCTCGAACGTTTCCGAATATCCTAGAGCCTAGCTCTCTGAATATATAAGGGCCCGGTATCACCCGCCAGAGTTAGTTCTATTTGTATAGCGATTGCGAAAGGAAATAAAAGAGGTTATCTGTAAGCATTTATTTTGAAGTATCACGTGTGAGTATTTTTAAAAGTGTGTTTAATTAATTCTCGATTTTGAAGCCGTTTAAATCTTATCCACCCCTACCCGAATTCATAGTTAGGAAAATTAAACACAAGCGAGCCCTGAGGAAGAGGTGGCAAAACACCCGCTGCCCTACCCTCAAATTACAATTAAACAGACTGACTACCGACATTAAAGACGATTTGCTTAACCTTGCTACTGATAGCTGGGATAAGCGAATCGAGAAGGCTGACGACGACTGGTCGTCGTTAAACCGGCTATGTCGTCAGCTGACTAAATCCCCACAGCCCACTAGACCCCTTCGTCACTCAGACGGGACCCCTCGCTACCGCACACAAGATCGCGCCGAGATCTTTGCCGAGCACTTAGAACGCCAATTTCAACCCAACCCGGTTGTGGATGGTGACCATGTTGCAGCAGTAGTAGCCTATGTTGCTGACCACCTAGCACAACCGCTGACGCCTGGTGAGGATCCCATAGTCTTCTCGCCTAACTCTGTTCGACGTGAGATTATGAGATCCAAACCAAACAAGGCCCCTGGAGCGGATGCCATTACGAACAAGGTCCTGCGTCACTTGCCGCACCGCACGGTAGCGACACTGACGCGCTTGTTCAATGGGATCATGCGCACAGGGGAATTTCCAGCGGCCTGGAAAACGGGCCACGTCATCATGCTGCCCAAACAAGACAAGAATGTCTTGGACCCCGCCAGCTACAGGCCTATAACCCTGCTGCCGGCGATGTCTAAGATATTCGAAAAACTCCTGCTGCAGCATTTGCACCGGCATTTCCGCCCTCGCCCGGAGCAATTCGGGTTCAGAGCTGAACACAGCACCACCCTTCAGCTGTCCAGGGTCATGCACATTTTGACTGCGGCGCTGAATAAGCGCGAGCAGTCCGCTGCGGTTCTCCTGGACATGGAAAAGGCGTTCGACCGTGTTTGGCACGAGGGGCTCCTGTACAAGATGGCCAAAAACCACACCCCTCTTAGAATCCTCAAGGTGTTAGCCTCCTTCCTCAAAGACCGCCGATTTGGAGTGATGGTGGATGACGCTCTCTCCATCGAGCGTCCCATCGCTGCAGTACCTCAGGGTAGCTGCCTGTCTCCTGCGCTTTATTCACAGTACACCGATGACATTCCCGTGGGGGTGGGCTGCGCGCTGGCATTGTACGCCGACGACGCGGCCTTCTTCCCCATGTCAATGTCACCGAAACACGCGGCCGGCAAGGCTCAGGCCAGTCTGGATCTACTTCCAGACTGGCTTGGGAAATGGCGGCTGACGGTGAATGTGAATAAGACGCAGGCCCTAACACCTAGGCGAAGCAAAGGCCTACCGCTGCTCAAACTCGGCGGTCAAGAGATAAAGTGATCCCGTAAGGTTAAATACCTCGGGGTCACCATAGACACCGGACTGACTTTAAGAGCCCACGTTGGGGAGACGATCGGGAAAGCGCGCGCGGCGATGTCTGCGTTGCGCCCTGTGCTCTCCTCGCGACTCCCTCTGAAGACGAAGCTGGGGTTGTACAAGACGTACGTCAGATCCATACTGACGTACGCCTCCCCAGCTTGGTACAACGTTATCTCCACCATCCAAAGGAAGAACCTGCAGTGCTTCCAAAATGCCTGCATCAGGAAGATCACCGACGCTCCCAGATACGTAAGAAACAGCGTCATACAGAGGGACTTGCGAATGGAAAGCATAGAGGCCTTCATTACTCAACTTAAAAACACCATGTTCGAGCGCGCCGAACAATCGGCGCACTCGCACATATCAGACATCGCCCCCTGGCACGCGTGTCCCCCGGACGCGAAGCCATACCCGCGCGATCTCCCGCG
>NJDC01014939.1:508-33291 GCA_002245475.1 Calephelis virginiensis
ACTATACTTAACCGCGTTTACACTATGCACTTAACAGTTCTGTTTACCTACACGTATGTTTTGTAAAATAACTTATATTTTATTAAGAACACATTTAGTATAATTTAACTCGATATTTTGTAATTAGACACTTCACTGTATATTATAATACTTCGCGGAAACCACACTGAATTGTTACACAAAGTTTTTAAACAAATTGATCACTGGAAATAGTTTAATTTTAAAATTACGTTAGTAAATTTTTAGCGTAACGTTCACTGATTGACAGCAATGCCTAATACTATATTTTATTTCTTCTTTTTTCGATTTAAAGTCCTGGACTACGATTTAGTCAAATGTTACGTTTCAATGTTATTAATTCTGCTTTTTATTCTCAGTCATTCACTGCTCGTGCTGTTAAGCTGTGGAATGCTTTACCTGATAAAATTCGTGCCAGTGAAACATTGTATGTCTTAAGAAACTACTAAAAGAGCACTATCTCTCACAAACATGATTTTTTTTAATCGTCGTCCGTGTTTTTTCTTTTTTTTTATTTGAATTTCAGTTATGTATATAATAATGTATACTTATATAGGTTTACATTATCTACGTATGTATATGTTCATTTATATTATACATATGTTTATATTTATATATCTATTTAGATGTCATATATATTTATTATTATTTTTAAGTGCTTCATAGTCAACAAATCGTGTATCTACACTTGTCTACGTTTATGTTTGTTTCTGTTTTTCCTTTTCACGGGTCAGCTGGTAGAAATCTCTGTTGCTGGAGATGAGCTCGCCCATTGTACTGCATTATCTTTTTGTTTATGTTTGTTATAACTTTTTGTGTACAATAAAGATTTATTATTATTAATTGTCAAAATTTTCAATTCTGCATACATATCTGTGGTTCTTATAATAAATGCTCCAGGTTCGGGATATTCAATTTTGCAGTCTTCTTTAGATTTGATAAGATTTTGCTCAGCCTTTGAAAACAGGTATCACCTTAAAATGTCTGGTTGATTCATCCAATATTACGTTTACGTCTTTGTCACTTATCTACCTTTCTATCTTTCTATCTTTATTCTATCTTTTTATCTTTATGTCTAGATTCATTGCTTTCTTTCACTATCTTCTTCTCATTCTCTTCAACATCTTCTATAAACATAAAATCTAAAATTAAAGGCCCTTATAAAGTTAGTACATAGCGCATGAACCCATTCATATCAACTTTACAATTTCTTGACGTCAAGAAATGTCATGAAATTGTGTCAAGAAAACATCAAGAAATAACCTCAATTTTTAATTTATTATAAAATAGTCGCACTTATTCATATTATGAATGCTGCATGTGTGTTTAACTAATTGTAGGCAATAATTAACACTATATAAGAACAGTACTTACTTTATTTTCAAAAACGGTGTCACGAAAGTATTAAAATCTTGACACAGGCAGTCTAGCCAAAATAGTTTTTGTAACTGACAGCAAATTTAAAATGGTAGGTAAGCTTGAGTCTTCTCTATGGGCTACTACTGGGTTGCCATATTTAAAATTAAACAGTAATTATAATAGAACACTACACAGAGTAGAAAATTTGCGTTACGAAAGTTTTGTCACTAAACCGAGAGAAACTGCAGGACTTTCATAAATTTCATATTTTAACGTATTTTTATTTTAGCACTTGCCCTGTGCTTGGGATAAATTTCTATAAATTTTAAAGAAAGAAGATTTTTTTTCTTTTTTTTTTCTTTCTTTAAAATTTATAGAAATTTATCCCAAGCACAGGGTAAGTGCTAAAATAAAAATACGTTGCGAGAAACGAAAGTTATGGCCATTCTAAAATGTGAATTTCATCTGTAATGATGAACTCATTTGGTGGGTACTCAGAATTATGTATCTATAGGACATAACTACCCGCGTTTAGAAAGAAAGGAAAGCGCGGTTAGAAAGGAATTAAAAATTTCGCCACGGGACTTGAATCCTCACTAGCTCAATTGGTTAGAGCATTCGTCGGCTTGAGACGAAAGGTTACAGGTTCAAATCCTGTCTGGGACGAAATTTTTTCTTTCTTTAAAATTTATAGAAATTCATATTTTAAATAATTATTAACGTGTTTTAGTATGAATATAGCAGTGAAACGATAAAAAGCGATGTTTTATTAATATAAAAGCAGTAATCGTTTCATAATTTAGGGTACGGAGCAAAAAATACAGCATATTATATTGCACAGAGCACGGCGCGGACACTCAAAATTTCTATGAACGACATATTCACTCACTGCAAGAATAATATATTTGCACACATTATAGTACAGCTACGTAGTAGATTAAGTTTCTTCAATAACGATTATGTGTTAGTTTTTAAATTTAAAAGGTTAAAACTCGAAAGAATTTTGTATTTGTAATTATTTTCAGAGTTAAAACATGAGGACATATTTTTTCAGAAAAGGTGGAGGGTGATTATCGAAAAGCTTATCGAAGTACTAAGACCATTTAAAGAACTGACAAGAGAGTTAAGTGCTGCAGATGTTTCTATATCTTTTGTGATTTCTTTAATCACCACTCTACAAAAAAATGTTAGTGGTCTTGATGCGTCTCATGAATACATTGCTGATACGATTACCGTTTTAAAAGACGAGCTGATTCGCAAATTCTCAGGCTTAGAGAATGAAGCTTTGTTTGACTCGGCAACCTTTTAGCCCAAGATTTAAAAACAAGTTCCTTAAAAATACATTTACTACAGAACGTGTCATAGAACATATTTTCGATTTGGTTGAAGATAGTCATCTTGACGTATCTTCCAATTTACGCTATCCGAATGCAAAGCGTGTCAGGTTAAATGAAACCGAAAATACTCCAACAAATATATTTATAATGTATATGTTTGAAAGAGACCTTGAATTTACTAATATATCCAAGCGACAGTGAAGAAGACGATATACCACTAAATTTTTATAAACAAAACCCTGTTCATATTTCAATCCGTAAAACTGTCATCGACTACTCAACGGAAAATGCGTGGCGAAATACCTTATGGCGTCCCTATAAATAATGTCAACGCTTCGTTGACATCTTTGGTGTCTATAATTATATGTAATATAATATAAATAATACAATATGAATAATATAGAATTAGTTATCGATAAAAATCATCGATACATAATTAAAGCTACGTACGTTAGGCACTAGATCGTTATCTAAGCCCACGCCTCCATCAATGCACTTAGAAAATAGAAACAGCATTTGAACAGTCCAAAGACTACAATACTCTAGAACAGTCAGAAAAAACACCTTGACGTTGGCACACGCTTCTCTAGCGCAGACAAACGATATCTCGAGTTCATACCATACGTAGCTTTTATTAGTTTAGTAAATTCTTATATAGTAAATGTAGATATAAATGTTGTGTATATATAAATGTGTATTGTGACTCATGTAAATAGTTAAAATAAACTGTAAATAGTAAAACCTCGTTTTGTTTATTCGTCATCGCTAATAATATAATTATTAATTAGGACACGCGAGTGAACAACATCAAATATACCAACATACATTACGCATAAACTTTTAACTTAGTGAACAAGGAAAAATATGGCCTCCTGTTTCCTGTATTTCGGCATTAATTAGTTACACCACTAACGAGTGTCCCGAGTGAGCGCATGTTTAGTGGGGCAGGACTTATTTACACACCACGTCGAAATAGACTCGAAGGAGACAAGGCATCGAAGCTTTCATTTTTGAAGTTCAATATTCCTTTACTGAAGTTTAATTACTAGCCTTAAATAAAAATAACTACGTTAATTATATTAATTTTCGTATTACTATTATTATTATTATGTTATTTCGTAACAGTGAGATCCGAGAAAGAGTGGGATTGAAAGAAAGTGTTGGTGTTAAAATGCGAAAGGGCATGCTCCGCTGGTTTGGTCATGTGGAAAGAATGACAGATGAAAGATTGACAAAGCAGATATACAATGCGAATGTGGATGGATGTAGGTACCCGGGGAGACCAAGGCTGACATTTCACGATCAGATCAATCGGATATTATCCGAGGGTGGTGTCAAGAGTCTCCGAAACCGGCGTGTTTGTATGAAAAGGGTTATGAATGTGAAGGAAGCAAGACAGGTTTGTCAGGATCGCGAGGTCTGGCACTCAATACTCTCTGCCTACCCCGTAGGGGACTTGGCGTGAAAATATGTATGTATGTAATTATATTAATTGTTTGAAACACAATGCAAACAATGTTATGGAGTGACAGTGAAATAATTAACTATAGCACAATATTTCTTGTAGTTTACAGATTCCAAGCCTCCCTTCAGATCTTCATGAACTAAATATTCCTGCTGTTAGTAATGATTTAGTACTTATATATATTGTAGTATCAATTTTACACTACTACTGTTACTACTAATTCTACACTTTCATTTGACGAACAGCGAACTACGACTGTTTCAATCGGGCAGCCTAGTACATCTGCACAAGAAGATGTTCATTCTCAATCTTTTCAAAATTTGTCATCTGCTGCTATAATATCCTAACAAGTTATCCCATCAACATCAAAAAGCAAAAAGTCAACCAACCTTTTAAGTGATCACATTGACAAAAAAATTGGTAAAAAATGAATCTATGTCACTTTTCCGCAATCTGAAGCAACTGTTGAAACAATAAAATCAATGGGTGAAAAGTCAAATTACTCCAAATTGTTAGCGAAACTAGAGAATCCTAATCTGTTGCTTATCATTCAACTTGTTTATCATCATATTAGTTTTCATTGAAGCGGCAGTGTCAGGAACACCCAGAGCCAAGATATTGGCACAAAAACCGTCAATTCTATCAGTTGCAATGTGATCAGTTCAATGCGATTTCAGAAATTTTAAAAGCGGAAAACATTGGAGTACATCACGTTATGTTTCTCACTGATTTGTTTATTAAATATAAATCATTACTGCTGGAATTTACTGAAAGTCAAGTACGTGCTGAAAACATCAAAGAATACCGTGCTGAAACCTTGAAAAATAAAATAATCAAAGCTTTCGGTGATCAAATTACTATAGAATCCATAGGAACACCGAAAACGAAAATTGTATATCAGTTTGACATGGACACATCGCGATTAGTTAGTGAAATAGCAAGGTTAGAATCTATTTAAAAGAATCGATGCAGAGATGTCGCTTATGATTGCGAAATTGTATTACATCTCTGGAAAGTACGAAGCTGCGAGACAATTCAACCCCAGACGATGTTATTCTCGGAGAATGCAATATCCTAGATCAGCTTGTCAAACCCTTGTGTGACTTGTTTCAAGAACCAGACAGTCGTCGTCAAAATTCAGGTGACGGTTTGATGAAAATACGTATGTAGTGACCTGATTTATATTATCATCCTAGAGTCTAATCAGCTCAACCATCAACCATCCTAGAGTCTAGTCAGCTCTAGACAAGATAATAATTTACTTGAATCCTTATTATCAACAGTACTAAGTATAGTATCAACCTGTGATTACTGCCCACTATCGTCAAACGTTGCCCAGAAACCGAATAAACTTTTTTCTATACTTGCAGCCAATAATGGACAATAGTCCAATGGAATGCTAGAACGACGATGAAGCAAAAAACATGAAATAATCAAACCTATGAAAACACACAACCCCTCTGTACTAACTAGCCATCTCGGAGACATGGCTTGTCCCAGGATCACGTTTTTGGATCCCTGGCTATGTCTGTCTGCGGTTTGGTAGACTAGATGGGTATGCCGGTTCAGCATTACTTATTAAATCTTCCTTAACTTTTACTCGTAGGGCATAACGGGGGCATAGCGAGGCATGACGGAGTCACCCACACTTACAAGTAATTAAAATCATTTTGCGTCAGTCATTAGTCCGCCAGAGATCAGCGTCTAGAATCCCCCCTTTTTTTTTTACTTTTTTCGGCCACATTTCATCTATTTTTTATGATTACAAACATATTTGTAATTAGGTAAGTGTTAACAATACCATTATCAAAGTTTGTTATGATTTTCTAGAGATATTGTGTATTTATATGTTTTTAACAAAATTACTCTGGCTGTTGCCATGTTTTTATTGTTCGTTATTTTAAACAATGATAGATATTAGGGCAGAATGAAGTCATCCATATGAGGCACGCTGGGCAAAACAGCGGGCTACAGAAAAGCATCCCAGCTGTACGGTGTACCACAGACCACGTTGGAGTGTCATGTTGCTAAGATAAGGAAGGGCGAACTGTCTCTTGACTCAACTCCCGGTAACCTCAAACCCATGTTTTCCAAACCCGAAGAAGATGAGCTTGTAAAGTATATCAAAGAAAAGGAGTACCGTTTATTTGGTTTAACCACCGTCGTTCTACGAAAACTAGCGTTTCAACTGGCAGAAAAAAAATGAGAAGGTTCACCATTTTAACCGGGATAAAAAGATAGCTAGCGTGAATTGGTTAAAAGAGTTTTTAAAGCGTCACCCGGATTTGTCTATTCGAAAGCCAGAAGCCACATCGGCTACTCGAGCAATGGGCTTTAACAAAGTGGCGATGGATAAATTCTACTCATTGCTCGGGGAAATATATGAGAAATATAATCTGACGCCAGAGAGAGTATACAATTGTGACGAGACTGGAATATCGTGTCTCTAAAACGAAAAGCAAAATTTTTGCAGAAAACGGAAAGAAACAGGTAGGTTCGCTTTCATCAGCAGGACGAGGGCAAACGGTTACAGTTGAAGTATGTTTCAATGCGGCTGGTACATATATGCCTCCGATGCTAATATTCCCTCGAAAAAGAATGAAGCAGGAGTTGTTGGATCGGACTCCCCCTGGAACGACGGCAGAATGCAACGTTCGAGGCTGGATGACCACTGAGACCTTTAAGACCTGGTTCCTGGTTCGTTAGCTTCTCAGGTGCGTTAATAGCAAAACCAGTACTGCTTCTTCTTAATGGTCACGTAGCGCATACACAAAACATAGAGGTCATTGAAATTGCAGGCAATAATGATGTTGTAATACTTTGCTTTCCCCCCGCACTGCACCCACAGTCTTCAGCCTTTTGATGTTGGCTTCATGAAACCTTTGAGTTTATATTATGACCACGCTTGCTCTAACTAGTTAAGCTCAATCAGCGCGCAACCGGCACCGCGATAACACCGTTTTTAAGTCGCTCCGCCTTTAAAAACGACTGAAAACAACGATTTTAATATTAAAAATACGTGTTATATATCAAAAGTCGAGCGCTGCGACGAACGAGTTTGTAGTGAAAATCATTTTAAAAACGAATAACAAATAAAAATAAAAAAAGTTACGAGGTAGAAACTGAACAATAAAGTGCATATTGGACAAAAATGTGCGTTCGCAGAAAAATGTATCCTTAATATGTACAAATATGTATGCCTCAAGTAACAATTCTAGACTAGCCATTTCGACGACTATTATCCTGTGCATCAGTGTGTAAATTTTTGGATTTTTTGAGCAAGGATTTATACACTTTTTAGACAATTTTATGATGGCAGTGCTGCACCAAACTTATTTGTAGGTGTAAAAGTGCGTGTTAAACAAAAATTATAGATATTCTGAACTAGCCATTTTGTGTTGTTTTGTTAAAGGATTATTCGAGAAGAAGTTAGATTTTATGACGAGGAAAAGGACCAAAAATTTCACCTATAAAACTTTAAAAGTGCATTTTGTGTGTTCAGACTTTCTTTTAGCAACTTATTAAACATTTATATTTGTGTCAAAACGCGAGCAATTAAGTAACGATTTTTGTGATAAAATAGGACAAGTATTACAGAAAACAGCAAAAAAACTAGAAAAAGTGGGCGTCGTAAACATAGTTCCATTACTCATCCACAGGTGCTTGCAGGTGCATGCGATAAAAGCCAGGTGTTCCGAACTTTTGTGGCGGTAGCAGTACGTGAAGTGCTCCGGTGTAAAAAACTTTGATCCCAATTCTTTTTTCGGTGGCAGCACTCAGTCTGTCAAAAGTGAATTCGACCAGCTGTTTCAATTTTAAGCAAATTGTATGCAAAAAAATTGTTTAAGTGCTAGTTTTATTATTGAAAATTAAAGTTTTATTTACCTTTATTCTTATAAAGTAATAGAAATCTTAGTGAAAAGTGTTTTCGTGAATATTTTTGTAGTTCAACTTACGAACCGGCCGTTGATCATTTCATTTCAAAAATCTATAGATTTTAAATCATAAACCCGGAGATTTATAACTTCTATTCAACGTATAGAAAATGAAGGATTTATTTTCTATAATAGTATTTACGTTTATAATCTATAATAGTATTTACCTTTGAAAGTGTCGACTTTAAAAAAATCGACTTCAATAATGTCACGTTGAGAAGGAGAAACTGTACTGTGTCAACTGAATCAATAAAATCATTCGAAACGTCTAATTCAGAGTATTTAGTACGAAGTTTACCGGATTTATCTACGTCAAGTGATAGCCAGACTAAAGAATTACAAAAGGAGATAAGTTTATTGAAATGTCAACTGGAAAGTGCTCATCGGGAAATTGAAAATTTAATTTTGGAAAATAACTCCCTCCGTAAGGTCGATGAAGAACAGAGCAAAAATATTACAATTTTAAAGCAAGTAGCTACGAGTACACCTCCTACAAATGTAACTCCACGTAAGAAAACTAGGGGATCAACTCCAAAAAATAAGTTGTTAGAATCTGTAAAAAAAACGTAATAATATTCTTGACAGCTCATTTATCAGTTTAGTTTCTCAAGAAAAAAATCCGTCTCAAAAGGAAATTGCTCTTCACTCTGTCCGTCCCAATGTCTGGGTTAAAACCATTCCGGAAAACAAAATAAAACAATGTCAAAAAACAAGAGAACGGATTTTGATTTTAGGTGACCAGAGAGTACGTGGATTATCTAACAAAATATTATTAGGAGAAAATTATTCTGTTGTATCAACGGTTGAGCCCAATGCCAATTCATCAGAAATTGTGCATAGTTTTAAAGACTTTTCTAGTTTGTGTAACAAGGATTATGCCATTATAGCAGTGGGCACTAATGATTGTGACCCCTATTCAGTTTTCACTAATGTAAGCAACATCTTAGACAAGCTGAAAAAGTGTAAACAAGTGTGTTTGGTAAAATAAAATAAATAAATATCCCTGGACAAGTTACACAAATTGCCCCAAAGTAAGCAAATTATATGCTTGTGTTATGGGTGTTAGTCAACGATACTATTACATAGAAATACTTAAATAGATACCAGGATACATTTAATAAACACCCAGACCCGGAAATGCAGACATCTAAATGTTCATCACACAAATGCCTGCCCCCGTCGGGAATCGAACCCAAGGCTCGCAGTTCGTCGATGCAGTTAGGCGAGTACGCTAGCCACTCGACCAACGAGGCGGTAAAAGTTAAGACTAATAAATATTTAAATGTAGGGCTTTTAAATTATAAGTTAAAAATAATCTCAAAACAATATAATAACTGTACTTTCATTGATATTGATAGTTACTTATTGCAATATAATCATTTCACACACAAAATTTATATAATAATAAATTGTGTGTTTGTATAATAAATTGAAAACTGAAATAGACTATCAGGATTACGAAAGTAAGTATTTGCCCTTTTCAAGCAGTAAAACAGGGAATCTTAATTATAAACATTTAAATAAAACATTAGATAAGCCAAAAATGTCATTTACAGATTACAAACAAAACTTAGAGAAATTAGTGTCTAATAGAATAACGACAACTAATAAAAATCAAGCATCTAACACTATTAAAAAAGAGACTATACCATATTACTTTTGTCTACAAAAAGAAACTATTTCAAAAAATAATGAACAGACACTAGATTATGTCGCTAGGCACAAAAAAGGTACTATACCATATTATTTTAAACTTAAAATAAGTAATAGTATCTTCACGCCCATATCCCCGAAGAGGTAGGCAGAGGTACAACCAAGGCACCCACGACTAGCCGAAGATACTAAGTCCCACAATGTGATAGGTGGCAAGCCTATCGCCAACCGGGCATATTTCCAATCCCGACCAACATTTTTTTTTTATTAGAAAATTGGAAAAATCCAATTTTCTTTTTGTTGGTCGACCCGGGATTCGAACCCGGGACCTCATGCAGTAAAGTCCAACACCCGGACCGCTAGACCACAGAGGCGATAAGTAATAATTTTGAAAACATAATTAATAACAAAACAGTTTTTTCAAGAACGAATTTAAATTGTACACCAAAATATTGCTGGTGCGTTAAATAAGCGTGATTATCTTCAAGCCGCCGTTGGGGAACTCAAAGATTCTTTAGGAAAAATAGATGTTATCTGTCTTTCTGAAACATTTTTAAAACAAGGTTGTGAACAAAATTTTAAACTTGACGGATATTATATAGCTTCTCATTTCTCTCGTAGTAACCAGCGTCGGGGAGGCACCTGTATACTTATCAGTAAAGATCTTCACTTTAAAAGCCTTGACTTACAAATACACATACCATACTCATTTGAATGTTGTGCAGTTGAAATACTTACCTATAATTTAATAGTATTATGTATATATCGCACACCTAATTCTAATGCTGAAATTTTTCTTAATAATTTAGAATTATTACTAGAAAAGCTTATGAAAAATTCAAAAAAGAAGATCATTTTATGTGGAGATTGGAATGTAGATCTATTACAAGTTACCAATACACACAAACATTTAACAAGTATTTTAAATAATAATAATTTGTGTCATCACATTCTCAAACCTACTAGGAAAAATGCATATGTAGATGTAATTGCTAGTAATTTAAATAATGTTCAGGCTCATACTCATATTCTTGGTTTATCTGACCATGAAACTGCACAAAGTATATTAGTAGATAATAAGCTAGTTTCACATTGTAGGCTGAGGCGTGATTTTTGGTTTGAAACAAAGCGCCTCTTTGGGCAAGAAAATATTAAAATTCTTAATAATCAGAACTGTGAAAAAGCTTTTCATGAATTTCATGATATAATGATTTTATTTTTTGAATTATGTTTTCCAAAAGTTAGAATGAAAGTTTCAAATAAGCCAACTACAAAGATTCATCATGATCCAAAACCTATTTCCTCAGCTTAGTAAACAAAATTTTTGTTTAATACAGGAATCATCCCTGTGAGTTAGAAAACTCAACTAATAATTCCTGGTTTTAAACAAGGTAAGGACTCTTCTTTAGCTTCTTTTAGGATGGTGGGTAAAAAGCAACAACATCCTGCAACCCAATTTGGGTTTCGCAAAGGCATGAGCGCAGTGGACCGTTATAGTATCTTTACTAAAGACCTTAGAATAACCCTTTCTAAAGACAAATCTCTTATAGATATCTTTGTCGATATAAGCTCAGCATATGATAATGTATTACTTCCAATACTCAAGCAGAATATGCATCATCTGAATATTCCCTCGAAGTTGATACATATTATCTGTGATCTCTTTAAAGGTAGAACTATTTTAGTTCAACCCCATAATTCCACACTTTCACCATGATATATAAGGAAAGGCCTTCCCCCTTAGCCCATTATTATACGATTTATATACATTCAATCTAGATAGATCTATACAATTCTTTTGTTCCATCCTGCAGTATACTGATGACATTGTTTTTTATCTGTCCAACAAATCTATTCCTATGCCCAGCCGCTGTGATTGCAGGCACATCTAACAAATATTGGCACAGAAAGCACAAACTCGCCTAAAAGGATTGATATTCCAGGATCTTTTATAGAAACTTCTTAAACCCCTGTGCCTTCACTTTTTCAAGAATTTGTTCCACCGAATCCAATGAATCCTCTAGTAGAAATAATTCCACCTCCAAACAGAGCTACCCCTTTCTGAGCTTGAAGCCCTTATTGCGCTAATTACAGACTCTTTTAAAACATCTAAAAAGATAAGTAGCGACATTGGATGTACACCTGAACCAGAACCTGGATGTTTCTAAATTGTCTCCGCTGTTGAGCCGGGCGTAGCTACAAATGCTCAGAAAATTGACATAATACTGCCAGGGACCGAAGAAAATACTCAATAAAATACAAGTCGTGACAAATCACCAGATCCGGAACCTGGATGCTCAACCTCCCACTATACTGCCGTACATATGATAATCACAGTAAGTCACATTTTTGTCGATATTGAGTTAAGTACATACTCGGAAAGTAGAGATCGAGATCTACATTTTTGTATATTCAGATATTACAATATGGCTTACAATATGAAATAAGCTTAAGAATATTTACAGTAAGACACATTCCTCGCCAAGACTCACATATGAGGGATGCAGTATGGGCACATACGCTTGATTTGTGCACAAAATTAAAACAATTTCCTGTGTTTTACTACAGTAAGTAATCTTGCTACAGATATTTTTAAGTTATTATTTTTTTTTTACAAAATATCACGTAAACATATTAACAGTAAGTAAGTGACACTTGCTTATATTATATTAAGTAATCAAGAAAAACAGTGGTACACTAAACCTTAATATATTTACAGTAAGGGTATACATAATAGGGGAAGGTTGCGATCATTGGACCGTCTCTTTCATTGGACCACCTATTTTTTTCAAAAACCATGCGTGTCACAGCAAGTTGAATGCGTTCATAGGCAACAGTACTGATCCCCTTGTCCCCCCGCCAAACCTCAGTGGGCTCGCGACGCGTTTCAAGTAGTGACGTGTATGCATGTGTTAGCGGTGACCGTAATATAAAAACCGTGCCATCAACAAACTGATGTAAGTAGCATTGTATTTCTTCATTTTTGATGATTTTATTATATCAAATAGCAAATTTATCTGTGCTCACATAGACTATAAAGTTTTTTAACAAATTTTGCACAATTTTTAATACCCGCTTTCGTTCTGTTTATATACCTAGTTTCCATCAATGGATCACTATGGTGACGCCACTATTGGACCAGTCCAATCAAAGAAACTTAATGAATTACCTATTTTCACTTAGTATAATTCTAAGTATGTTTTTGAATTTCGTTTATATTTACTTGATACTCATAAAAAAAATTAAATATATGTATGGAAACTGCAGCAATATCGAAAATGCAATATCAAAACCAATAAATACCTAAAGATTTTCATATTGTGCAGGTTTCTTAGTATTTAACGTATTTGATACTTACCTAACTTTTTGTTACAATTAGACTTTATTTGTATATTTCAGAATGTCGGCAGAGAAAGAAAAAAAGAAATATTATTCTTGGAATGAAACTAGTATGAATCGTTACGAAAAAAACTATTGGAATAAACGAAGCGAGTCGAATCCATGGCGTTCAAAAAGCTACATTAAAAAGAAGATTGAACGGGAAAAACAAAAAAGCTGTCGAAGAAGTAGAATATGATTGTTACAAAAACTATTGAATTAAAAAATATTTCTTATTTTGTATTTCGCTTAGTCACCTTCATCGGACCGTTTATACAAATATTTTTAAGTCCATTTAAGGTAACGGTGGTCCAAAAAAAGCAACTCCTCGTTGAAGAGTTATGTTAGTATATTTCTAAAACCTATCAACTTTCATTGCTAATAATTTATTTATCATTAATTTACATAAACAGCATCACATTCCAATAAATGTCTTTCATTTTTCGATGATATTTCATGAGAAATTACTTGATAAATTTACGTGGTCCCATCATAGCAACCTTCCCCTATTAATTCTTAAAAAAATCTCAAAATAATGTCGCATTATCTTTGCATAACGACAGTAAGTGGCACTTACTGTACGTATAGTTGGTTAGTTAACGAAAGCTGGTTATTTGTATCCGTAAATGTAATAACAGCAAGCTTCCCTACTGTGGTTGTATTTAAGAACACCTTATATTATTATGTGTAGACCTGTCCGTAAAACTCAGGTAAGTACGTTTCTTACTGTATGTATCTTACAGTGTTAAGGGACCGGGAGGGTAGCGCGGGGCGAGGTAAGTGCGTAAACGTGCACTCTGCAGTCGCACCCTACTAAGAGAAGGACGTGCGACGGTGTATAAAATTGGCGCCAAAACCTTTCGTGAGTATACCTACTTTCCTAGCTTTTGAATTTAGAGTTATAATATTTCATCCGCTATTAAGGTGCAATTACAAGATTTATAAACTGAATAAAGTAATGAGTTTGACACTAGTTTAATATTACTTGCATAATCTGAACTCGGTAGTAAATGGTTGCCGTTAATCAAATTCTTTTAATTTTAAAACATTTTTTGATAAAAATAATAATACACTTATGATTTTTTTAAATAATATAGACACTGAATCAAATATATTGATATGCTTGCTTGTTAGTTTTTTTTTATATTCATGTAATCCTATATATCCTATATAATGTATTTTAATTTGTTTTCAGGCAATATGACCTCCAGAAGTGATCGAATTCTAGCTTTAGCTACAAAAACAGCAGTATCAAATATTAGAGAACGTCGTTCCTATTTACCAGTTAGTAATTGTGGCAACAAGAGCAGCATCAGTTCCATATCTAATTCCTCTAAATACACCTATAAGTATAAACAACCTTTAACCACCGATATGAACAAAGTATGGCAAAGGTATGTAAATTATAATGATCATCCAGAAATATTTGATTTTGATAGTGAATACCAAAACTCAAGTGGTGCTGTCTTTGATAATTTGCTTATTGATAAATGGCCTTTTGATAAAGAATATCTAAAATGTAATGAAACTCTTATTAGTTCGGATGAAGAACAAAACAATACACTAACTAAACAAAACTTATTCGAAGATGCTGATGATAGCGTAAAGGATAAAGATTATGTTCCAGGTTTCTGACACAACTGACACTGATTGCGAAGATTTACTGGTCTCTCGTCCTAAAACTTTCATTCTCAAAGAACGTGAACTCAATGACTCTCATAGTAACGTGGTTCTGCCTCAAGTGCATGGCGAAAGTACAGTTGACATGAATGATTCGGAACAGTTAAATTCAATAAATGATCCCGTACAGGAAGGAAAAGGGCTTACTAAATCTGGGTTGCCACGTAAAAGACAGGTGTTTGAAAAATCATTGACTGAGCGAAAAACAATTAAAAGACAATCACAGATTAACAAGCTATCACTCAAAAGCCCATGCACGGAAAGTTGTAAAAGAAAATGTTTGACGAATATAAACGAAGACCAAAGAAAAATAATAAATAACTATTATAGTAAGCTAAACAAAGAATCTCAGGGTATATTTATTAAAGGTATGGTAGAAACGAGAGCTGTTGAAAGAAGAAAACAAACAAACAAGGAATCACCAAAAAGGAAAGTGACATATGCATATTATTTAACAAAATCTGATGATATTAGAATAGAAGTTTGCAAACAAGTTTTTCTAACAAGTCTAGGTTATCATCCAAAAGATGATCAAAGAGTTCTTGCTGCTTTGAAGAGACCTGTTGATCAGCAAAAGGATGTCAGAGGAGTATATGAAAGAACCAACAAAATAGACAGAAATATTATAAAGGAAAATATTTTGAGCTACAATCCCGCAATATCCCACTACCGAAGAGAGCATGCTCCTAATAGACTGTATTTGCCCAGTGACATTAACATGTCAATTATGTACAAAAACTTTTGTGAAAAATTTCCCGATTTAAAGGTGTGCCTTGAAACTTATCGCATAATAGTAAAAAATGAATTTAACATATCTTTTACTCATCTAGGAAATGAAGAATGTGAATTATGTGCAATATTTAAACTACACACTCTAGCTGAACATGTCACAAGTAATTTAGAAATTACATGTGATATTTGTGTTAAATATAATGCGCACAAAACTAGATATACGGACAGTCGCATACAATATAAAGAAGATGTAGATAATGCCGTTACTGATAAAAACACTCTTCGCTATTCTGTGGACTTACAAAAAGTTATCATGTTGCCCAGACTAAACCAATATAAAGCCTCAATATTTTGCCCCAGAATCATTGCTTTCAATTAATATTTGGGCCATTGGGCAAAACATCAAAAGAAGATATGCCATTTGCAGTTCTTTGGAACGAATTTATTTCAGGTCGCCATCAAAATGACATAATTTCAACCTTTAGGGCATTTTTAATTCACAAACGAGATGCCGCAAATATTATTTTGTGGGCTGATAATTGTGCATGCCAAAATAAAAATTGGGCTTTAATGTCGTTTTTAGTAGATATTGTTAATAGTTCTTTAATATCTGCAAAAACAATCGAGATACGATATTTTGAACCTGGACATACCTTCATGTCAGCAGATCATTTCCATCACCAGGTTGAGAAAATGTTAAGTAAAAATAAAGTATTTGATTTCGATAATTATGTTCAAAGGGTTAAAATGGCAAATAATGGTAAATGTGTTGTCAAACCGATGGCTGCTTCAGACTTTTATTTATATGAAGACTTGTCGTCCCAATATAAACTGAGAAATATGGAACACAGAATTTACCTTAAGAATATAATGGTTGTTAAAGTTGAGAGAGGTCAATTCGTGTTAATGTACAAAACAGGTCATATTGAGATATTTGAATCATTAGACTTTTTACAAGCTAAAAAAAACCCAAAAGTTCCCTGAGCCGAAGTCTAAAAATATTCCACGAGGCATCACTGCAGATCGAAAAGCAGAGATTATACAGAAGCTTGTGCCTCTGATGCCGGAGAATAGAAAGGAATTTTGGTTTAACATTCCGGTTTCAAATTCTGCCACCAACATTTTAACGGAAGAATTTTAAGGTCTTAACATTTTTTTTTATAATTTTTATAAAATAGGCAACAACCTTTAAATGTATTATATTACTATTTTTAATAATAACTTGTAATAATATTTTTGTATGTTTACTTTTACTACTAACTGAGACGTTATAAAACTAATTTAATGACAGACTGATGAAGAAGAACTTGTAAGACTGATTTGTTCTACTTACTGTTACCAGGATCTCATAATTTATGTTAAAATATTAATACCTAAGCGTTCTTCACGAATTTGGAGTGCCTTAAAAGATCTGAGCTAGTACAGCTCTATAATCTAACAATATACCATTAATAATTAATTATTATTACTAATTCCAAAGCAAAAGTTTTACCTTATTTGTTGCATTTTTTTGTGTATGAATAACTTTTGTGTACAAATAAAAACTGTGTTTGTTCACGAATAAAAGAAAAGTTTCATAAAAACCTAAAAAGTTGTTATGTTTTAGAAACATTTTTAAGTTTTATTTCAGTTCAATTGATTTAACATTGCTTAATTAAACTGAATCGTTTTGGACAAAGAATTATTAGTTTTGGTTTGTTTATGCTAAACTGCTATGAAAAATTAGAAATGTAGCTGGTTCTTTTATTTTATAATTTTCAAAATGTTATGTGCACTTTTTACATTAAACTATAATCCACAAAACCTCTCTTGTTTTATTTACTTATGAATGATTAAGCAAAAGCGATCGATGTTGGTTCCGGTGCTACTCGTATCAAGGTTGATGCTCTAATTTAACATATTGATCCTAGCTATAATTACAGTAAGTATATAAGTTATCTTAAGCAAAATATATCATTATCGTTATTCTATTTAAATATCAACCTGTTTGGTAATCATATTTGCAATATGTACTTAAAACTAAAGACAGCTACAGTAAGTCACACACTTACTGTAGTTATAATAAGATAGAGTTTTTCTAAAACATTTAATTCCATAACATAAATATTTTTTCAAGATTTACAACTTTTATAAATAAAAATTAAAATACAATAATTGTAAACTATACCTATATCTACGTTACACATAAGTTAAAACTTAGATTACATGTATATTTCGGAAGAAATGCCAAGAATTAAAACAGAATCTTTTAGCGCCTTTTTCTCGAAAGTGTTTCCAGGACAATTACTGTACATATCACAAGCACGACAGTATAGTCCTTTGCTTTTCACACCTATACCAAAATTTGGTATAAGTTTCGACTAATAAACAGAAGCTACAAAAATCTGAAATATGTATTTTTATATATTTAATAATATATATTATTATAAGTACGCCGATCAAAGAAAACCAAACGCAGAAATTTTCGAAAAATAGTGGTAAGAAGGTTACTGAATGTACTGTACTGGATATAAATCGAATAAAGTTCCTGTTAAGGCTGTTCCTAAGAAAACTCAGACTGACAAGAATAAAAAAAAGCTAAACACCCAATGAAAATTAAAGAAGTTAAGAATATTATATACTTTTTTTGTGGAGAAATTTACATTGAATAAGATGACAATCCTATTGAAAATTGGATTCGGTGTGACATTTGTCAACAATGGTGTCACGAAGAACGTTCCGCATTCTATGGCACGGAAGGGTATATTTTGTGATCACTGCCAACATTAATTTTTCAATTATTCAAGTTCAAGTTGTTTTTTTTTTAGTTTTAAAAAAAAAATTAGTTTGTTACTCTCGTTTCCTTTGGTCGAGTTATTTTACCCAGGGGTTCGGGTAAAGCGAATACTTTCGTACTTTTTTTGAATTCTATTTCCAGTTAATATATGTTTATTTATTTAGGTTAACTGATGTCATTATTTAAAAGAGCAATTATTAAAGACCGATTTGGACTAGTTATTTTGTTTTCATACCTTATAACTTTTCTGCTAAAACCTTAAATATCTTAAGATATCCATTTTGCCTGGCCTTCCCCTAGTTCCCTGCAGTCTATTGCCAACTCCAACATTTACTCCAAAACAAAACTTCCCATAATCCTTCAAATCAAAAGCATTCTCTATAAATGTGTCGGTCATTGTAAAAATGGTTTAACTCAATTTTTTTTACTGATACATTTTCTTGTAGGATAGTATCTTAATCAGTCATATCTTTTGTAGTAACAGTGAAGTATCTCCATTAATTCCATAAAATTCTCATAGATGGTGTTACTTGTTTAGTAAGGAAAAATAAAACTGCAAATATTCATTATAAGAGTGAAGTAAGTCACAAGTATGTGTAATAGTGAAGTAAGTCCAGAGTTGATTCACTTTTGAATTCGGAATTGTGAACAGCTGTGAACAGTATTTGACAGGTTGTGATATGTTGTGCAGTAAAATTTCAAATATATCTAAATAAATGTTAAAAAGCTTATTTTGATGAATATGGAGGATTTTAGTGATTCCAGATCGGACTATCAGCCGTCTTCCAAGGGAAACTGTTTTGAATCTAATAAGTTTATATGGTTTTGTTGTTTTTCTAACCTCATAATGTTACATTGCGTATTAAGTATCTTTCCAATTTTTTTATCGTATTAGATATTGAAAACGATTTGTTCATTTGTTACCGATAAAGACAATAAAGAAAATATTAGTATAGATAATATCCAGCCAAATCCTCAAACAGAACCTATACCATCGACGTCTGAAAAAAGGTCCCTTCACATGGAAAATTGGGCAGTTAATAAAAGAACGTTATTACGCAATAGCGGAAAAGAATACTTGGCTAGAATGGGAGTGAGAAAACAAAGCAAACAATTTGAAAACGTTGACTGTAGATGTCCAAAAAAATGTATCATGTTATTTACAGAAAATGAAAGAAAAGAGATATTTGACTCATTCTGAAATTTAAAGGACTTTAATTTGCAAAATTCGTATCTGTGCGTATTTGTGCAATAAACAACAGTTAATCGAAAACGCCCCAAAGATAGGTCTCGTGCGGGAAAAAAATTGTCATTTAACTATTTCATTAAGTCTAGTATTAAGACTGAACCAGTATGTCAGAAATATTTTCTGAAAACATTTCAAATAAGTGATGGAAGATTATATCGATGCCTATCAAAAGATGATGTCTCTCAATCCAAAGATAAACGTGGCACAACTAGCTCTCGAAAACTTGATGATTAAGACATTATTAGACATATCCAAAGTTTTCCTGCATATCAAAGCCGTTATACTCGAAAGAGTAGTCCTAACAGAAAAAAAAATCCTGGGCTTACTATTTGTAAAATGTATGATCTTTATAAAGAAAAATGTGAGATGGAAATGACTGAACCTAAAAAATAAAAAAATATTACAACAAAATATTTAACACCAAGTTTAACCTCCACTTTAAGGCACATGCAAGACTTCTGATTACTTGAATTTAAAGATACAAGGAGCTGGGAATGAAAATGTAGAGAAAAAGTTTGAGATCCAGAGAACTTCATCAACGAAAAGCAGATTCAGCAAGAGAAATGCTGCAGACTGATTCTAAGAAGACTAATGAGGCATACATTCTAACTTTCGATATGCAGAAAGATCTGCAAAATTAACTACATCCGTGGCATATTATAAAAGAAATCTTTATTTATATAATCTAGGAATTCATTGCTTTAATAATAAAACAGGATACATGTACGTCTGGGATGAAATTGAAGGTGGAAGAGGTTCTGAAGACATAGCATCATGTCTTATTAAGCATTTAAAAACTTATGCTACATTACTAAAGCATGTCATTTTGTATTCAAATTCCTGCACTGGACAAAATCGTAACATAAAGACAGCCCTTTCTCTTTTAAAGCTTGTACAAGATGCTGAGACTAAAATTGACACCATAGACCACAAATTCTTGGAATTGGGACATTCTTATCTTCCCAACGACGGAGAATTCGGTATAATCATGAGCGCTAGTCGCCGGCATCAACAAATTTATAGCAAAGACCAATAGATTGATATTATAAAATCAGCCAAACGCAAAGAACCTTTTTTTGTTATCGCCGAAATGCAAAATACTAAATTTTTAAGTAGCATGGCATTAGAAAATTCTAATACAAGTAGAAAAAAACGCTTGCGGCTATGACTTCAACTGGTTAAATATTAGATGGCTTAGGTTTGAGAGAAATAGTCGTATGGCATTCAAATTTAAAGAAACACTAAACCCAGACGCATTATTTTACAAAGTACGTAAATCTAACGTAAAAAAAAGCAAGGGCGACAATCTAACTTCTACAATATTCAACAAGACCCACTCCATTCCTCAAAAAGACTAGTCACTAACGCAAAGAAGAAAGATATGCTCGATCTTCTTCCATACAATCCGCCAGTTTACCACCATTATTACAAAAATCTTCCCATAAATGTTTCAACTCGTTCAAGTACACGTAACGCCGCTGAACAGAGATCTGATGATGAAATTACTTATGATTGAAATGCAAGTAATCACTGTAACAGTGAAGTAGGTCTCGTAGAATAACTTTAAGTTCATTTATTACATTATTTTTAAACGAATATTGTAAGTTATTGCTAACTACTATAACTTTGATTTGTATTGAACAAGAAATAATAAAGAAACATTGACTATAGTTTCGTTTTTTTTTTCCTGCACATCAATTTTCAAAAAGCTCGTTTTCTTGAAATTTACTTCTGAGGAGATACAACTATTATAACTATTACAATGAACGACACAAATGTCACTCCATTAACTTAAATGTAATCTTGGCCTGGATACCCAGTCATGTTGGCATCTTCAGTAATGAAATAGTAGATCAGTTTGGTAAACAAGCCATATACCATGGTACTCTCGATTATTTTATCATATGTCCCCCCAGATCTACAATCCTATGTCAACAAGAACTCTAATAGTTACTACGTTAATACTAAAAATTTTTAAATTTCTTTAATGTAATTTATTTTTTATGTATTTTGGTGCACCATAAATAGTTATTCTATTCTAACTCCTGGAACCAATTACAATTAGACTCTGACTTGGGCATATTTACCCATGTGTTCCTGTACAAAATCAATGTTATGGACTCCCATGTGTGATTGTGGAGAAGAGGGTACAGTAGACAACATATTTTTTAACTGCTCCAAACATCCTATTTCTTTGTACAACATACATGCTAAAGAAATTCCAAAACACACATGTACCTATTAAATGTTTATTAACTATTTTTAACCCACCTTTAGTAAAACTATTTATGAAGTATATTAGTAAATATCATATTAAACTGTGAACTCCTTATGGTGGAGGCATTGAATGTCTCTCGAATTGAATGTTTGTCTTTGCTTTAGGTAACTCAACACTAGTAAAATCTCTCAACCGGTCAATTTCACGATAGTGTAGTTCTCTTCTCACATTGACACTTGCAAAATCATTTGTTAATTAGCGATTGGAAGCCATCACTGGCAAAGAAAATTAGAATAGAGTTTAAGGTCATAAGATAAATAATTGATGGTCCTAGTCTTATTTAGTTATAGTTCATTTCAGTCAGATGTAATTACTATATTATATTATATTTATATTGGCTGTGATGTTTCGTTCAGTACAACTAAAATTTGTTTTAGGTGGTGGACTAAAGGATAATCTCAGTTAAAACCGAACGCTCAAGATTTCCGTGTTTCAGTAACTATCTACTGCATCTTTTTTACCCAACACATAGATATTGGAGAAATCAAACTACACACTATAGTTGTAAAAGCCATAAAATACAAGGGAGAAGACTGTTTTAAAAAAGTGTGCCTCTGAGTACAGTAGTAAGTATAATAACAACCATGCTATAAGAAATAACATACCCCAATCACCAAATGTTTGAGATTCTTCATCTTCTTTTATACGAACATCATTTTCTTTGGATATTTCTGAAATGATTATAACATTTAATGTTAGTTAGAGGAAGCCTTTGCCTAAAGGCACACTGAACTCGAAGAGATATTTTATAACACAAAAGAAAAAAGAGAAAGCACTTCAGGATAAGAAGCTTATTATTATAGCATTTAACGTAGATTTCTATAACTTACTTCAGATTAATATTTCCTGAATTTACCTTAATGTCTATAACAGAAATGTGAGTGCTTGTACACGTTCCCGGTGTTGGTCCAGGCTCCTTTGCATAATAGACTGTCTGCCTTTCGGACAAGCAGCTGATGAAATACAAGCATAGGCCAACCGTCACTAATACCGTGAAATCTGACTATGTGGCAGAGTTTTGCCACGACTTGCCTGAATTGGTACCACTGCCTTACCTGTTCCTGCCGCCATAACATCAGCTCTTGCAGTTGACATGTTCCAGTTCAGAGGATAAAGTAGCCAGTAAACTTACTTTTGTTTGAAGCCTAACATCCGGGCCTCAGGTTAGCAACGCACCATTACCACCTTTGGTGTCTCTAATCAGCGTAAATTTCTTACCGTCAGGAAATCCGTCGGCTTGGTCGCCTTTCAATATCATAACAAATTAAAAAAATGTTTTGATATGACTATTCCTTTACAATTACTTTCTCTGTTTCAACACAACTATGAATTACTATTCAGATTAAAAATTAAGAAGCAGTATAGTAGATGTTGAATTGAAGTGTCAACAAAATAAATCGGAAAAATGGAGCAATTGTTAGTCAAACTGAATGAAAAATTAAACCAACAAACACAAATAATAACCGCGGCAGTAACGAAAAATATCACAGAAGCAATAAATGAAAAGATCGAAAGTTTAATATTGGAAAATCGTAACCTAAAAAGTCAAGTAAATATTCTTGAAGAAAAACTTAAGAATATAGACAAAGAGAAACGTAAATTCAATTTAGTGTTTTTTGGGGTAACAGAAAAAGGGAAAAGAGAGACTAAACTCGTGGATTATGTAAAGGAAATTATTGAGGAAACAGGAATACAAATAAATAGCCAAGAAATTAGCAATATTTACAGGATCGGCGCGCCATCCGAAAAAAACTCCCTGTAGTAATCTTGTTAACAACTTTATGTATTACTCTAAAGATGTACTGGAAGCACGAAAGCAACTACAACCAAAACTTGAAGAAGAAAGAGCAAAGGGGAATATAGCATTCTTAAAGAGTGGTAAGCTGATAGTTAAAAAATCTAATGATACCACTCAAAATAGAAAGCGGGAGAAGACTATATCACCTTATATGGCCTCACAAAAGAAAACAAACACTTCAGACAAACAAATAATCAAAAAACCAAGTTCTTCAAGCTCTAAAGATGTGATTAAACCCAGCATTTCAACTATGTGAACAGAGATAGATCAGCTTCCATGTCAGACACCTCAAAAAACCAATAACCGCCCCCCACAACAACAACCGGAACCAGAACAAATCAAAACTAACGTTATCCAACTCAACTTTTGAAAAATGCACCCCAATCCAGCTGGTCACCGTGGGGGAAGAAGACTATTACCCTCCATCTAATAAAAATATAAAAAACACATTTAATACAATAAATCAAAATAGTAACAAAACCAATGTCAATAATACTGAATAAGAGGATAAAACCAGAAAGAGAAAAATACTTAATAAAATACATAATAATAAAAAAGATCATTATCGCAAAAAGAAAGAATATTGTAATTAAACCAGGCTATAGAAAAAATTAACTGGGATATCATAGGACTTGCAAAAACTAGAAAATTAGGATGTGCTATTAAATAACATAAGGAATATATACTTTGCTACGTAGGAGAAACAGTGGGCCTTCATGGAGTGGGTTTTGTAATTAAGAAGTCATTGAGGAATACAAATTTGAGTTTTGTGGGAATATCAGAGAGAATTGCCTTGTTAAAAATGAAATTTGAAAAAAAACTGAAGTATCCCATATCCCCGAAGAGGTAGGCAGAGGTACAACCAAGGCACCCACGACTAGCCGAAGATACTAAGTCCCACAATGTGATAGGTGGCAAGCCTATCGCCTACCGGGCACAATTCCAATCCCGACCAACATTTGAAAAAAAACTGCTTTCGATAATACAAGTCTACTGTCCAACTGAAGGCTCAAGTGAAGAAGATATCACAAAATTTTATAAAGGTCTAGAAAGTGACTTATATTTGTCAAACTGTGACATTATTGTCGAATTTTCACATTTATTTAATAGGGCCCAGGTGTTCCAGTTTGAGTTTTATGTGAATACCTTTTATTTTCAACACCTATTCTATTTCTATAAATTTTAAAGAAAGAAAAAAATTCGCCCCAGACAGGATTTGAACCTGTAACCTTTCGTCTCAAGCCGACGAATGCTCTAACCAATTGAGCTACTGAGGATTCAAGTCCCGTGGCGAAATTTTTAATTCCTTTCTAACCCGTTAACGCGTTAACCTATTCTATTAACTATACAAACACTGCAGTTATCACAACACAAATGCTAAAATGATTATATTTATAGGTATTGAAATGGCGAAAGTAAAAAATAAGAAAACCAGAGAAGAAAAACTAGCACAAGCAAGACTTCATAAGAGAGCTAAGTATGAAGAAATTAAAAAGATCCAGAGAAATACGCTATTCAGAAAGAAAAGGAGAAATTAAGATATTTAAAACGTAAAGAGCAAAAAAAACTAAAAACTATTAAAGACATGACCCCAAGACAACAAAGAAACCAACGAAAAAAGTGGAGAGAGAATCGTCAACGCTACTCAGAAAAAAAGAAAAAAGAAAGAGCTATTGCGCAATTAATAATTGATCAGTCTCCTCCTGGAAGTGATGAGGAAGGTACAACTAGAGAATCAGCTCAGGAAGCAAAAGAAATTGATCCGTTAGTAGGGCCATCGTCGTTCGTGGATAGCAGAGAACGTACAGAAGAAAACCATGACAAAAATAGGAACTGTGAATTTTGTATTAAAACCAAAAGATTTCTTAGACAATGCCGTTATATGCATGTAAAAGAAATAAGGAAACTCAAAAAAGAAATCGAAAATAAAAACAAAGAATTACTTGCGATTAAAAAAGTATTGCACAGAACAATCAAAAACCAAAACATAATACAAAAAGAAAATCCATCAACTGAACAGAAAGTGGAAAATTTGATTGAGAATATAGACAAAAACAAAAAAGAAGAAGTGAAAAAGAAATTAATTTTTGGAGAAATAATGACTAGACAATTAAAAGAAGGATTCAAAACATTATCTAATAAACAGAAACGTGAATTTACTAATGTGATTGCAAAAAATAAAGGAAATTTCAAAAGGCATAAAGTGCTAACTGAAACGACACAATTTACAATACGGAATACACAAAAAGATAGCAAGAAGAAAGAAAATACTATAGGCCAAGATATTGAATGTTTTTTTGAAAATGACGAGAACACTAGAATCGCTGCTGATAAAAAAGAATATATAAAGCGCAATGAAATAGCTAAACAAAAACGCTATTTAATAGACACCATGATCAATATTCATAAGAAATTTAATAAAACTTATAATTTTCAGGTTGGGTACTCCACTTTTTGTAAACATCGTCCATTTTGGGCTGTGTACCCAAAAGAATCTAACAGAAATACTTGTTTGTGTTTAATACACGTTAATTTTGACTTAATTGTTAAATCTCTTAACAAAAACAAAATTATCAAGCACCCAAATGGTTCTACTTTATTAGAGAGCATTTGCTGTGATGCTCGAAGAGAGGAATGCCTTAACAGAACCTGTATTAAATGTAATAAAAAAGTGATTGATTATGGAGAATTCCAAAACCTATAAAATATTATCAATGGGGAAAGAAAATTGAGAAATATATTGTAAATAAAAAAGAAAAGACATCGAAGAAGACTACCAAAACTGAAATGCGAGATCTTGCTTTGACATTGATAAAAAAGCTTTAAGATTCCCTTCCTAGCTATTTCAAACATTGCTTGAATATAGTACAGCAATATAAAAGTATCAGTGATTTAAAAAAATGTGTCGCTCCTAGAGAAGTTATTATCCACATGGACTTTTTGAAAAATTATATCACAAAATTCCACGAAGAAGTGCAAGTTCGTCATTTCGGTAACAGTCCTGAACAGATCAGCTTACATACTTCCGTGGCTTATCTGCTGGATCCTGAAACAGGAACGTTTAAAACTTACAGTATGTGCACTATGAGCGAATGTACTAGACATGATGCAGAAGCTGTGTGGGCACAAATAATACCAATAAAAGAATATGTCAAAAGCATTACTTTTGTTGACACACTGCATTTTGTGACTGACAGCCCATCAAGTCAGTACCGTAATCGGAAAATCTTTTACATTATTCGTCAACTTCAGAACCAATATCCGGACTTAAACGCAGTTACTTGGAATTATCTTGAAAGCGGCCACGGAAAGGGAGCACCGGATGGGATTGGCGCTGTTGTAAAACGTACTGCAGACAGCTGTGTCCGATTCGGAAGAGACGTTGGTTCATTAGAAGAATTCTGGATTCTCATGAAAGAAAAGATTAAAAACATAGAAATGCGTATAGTTACTAAAAAAAGACATAGAGGAGAAAAAAGTCCCACATAAAACTAACACATTTAAAGGAACAATGTCAGTGCATCAAGTTAAGTCAAGTGGTCAACCAGATCCCTGAGAATGACGTTTCGGAAATTAAGTTGCTACATTCAGTGTCTCAATGGCACTGAATGTAGTCATGGTTACCATTTGGGATATATGGATATACCTGAAGAAAACGCTATGCAACAGGAACACCTGTTGCAAGAATTTATTGACACGAATACTACAACCGAATTAATTGAAGAAATTACAAATTCACCAATAAAATTAGATCATACTTTTCGAAATCCTAAAGAAACTGATTCAGTTTCTAAACCAATTATTAAATCTATGCGATCGCCAAAGGTAAAAATACTATCAGATATTCGTTTTCACAACACTCCATTTTATGGATATTCTGGATCAACTCATAAAAACTCTAAGTACCAATCAGATTTTGAGAAATTTGTTACATCATCGTCATCCAACTTAGAAGAAAAAGAAAATGTATCTACGTCAGATGACAATGACCTTAATATTTTTTAACATCAGACTTAAACGTTATCGTTTTTTGTTGGTTTTACGTTCACTTTGTCAAGTGGTTATGTCTCCATTTGTAATTAGTAATTAAGAAAGTATTATCATTTTTAATGTTTTTGGTTAATAATAAAATAGCATATTTTTTTTTTTTACGTTTCCAAAGAGGGTATATTATGCCTTTAATTGTTTAATACATTTTTTAACAAATCATATTCACGTATAGGTCATCGATCATAGTCATATCAGATAGATATATCAGATCATAGTTTTATTTTTGTTGTTTTTTTTTAAATATTTATATTGTGACTGTTCAAAATCCTAAGAAAATGCTAAAAGACATTAGAAGAAAGATTTTTTTTGGTTTACAAGAATAGATAAGTAAAAAACTTAATGACTGATTATTTTTAAATAGATACAAATAAATACTTGAATATTGTATACTCTTTTTTACCAAATAAACTATTAATCATTACCAGAAGGCTTCGATCTCTACCCTCTAATCTATAATTGTTACCATCATGTGATTAGTCATTACCATCCTCAGCGTAAAATTTTAAACGGCTTTTACTCTTAAACTAATAGGTGCAATTTGTTAAAAAATGGTGAAATTGCATAACATTTTGAATATTTTAACCCAAGTATCCTATTTTAATAATTTAAAAAATACTCTGTTTTTCCTTCGATTTGCACGAACTCATAGAACTACCCAGTGAGATGCAGTATGAAAATTAAAAAGCCCAAAACTAGTCGAAGAACATTCAATAATCCGCCCAACAGGTTAAAGACCACCCATGAAAAAAACAATTACATACACAATCTAAAAAAGAACATTAACACATTACGAAATTCATTGATTAGCTT
This sequence comes from Calephelis virginiensis, assembly GCA_002245475.1. NCBI lineage: Eukaryota > Metazoa > Arthropoda > Insecta > Lepidoptera > Riodinidae > Calephelis > Calephelis virginiensis. Next base: position 29,027 of record NJDC01014939.1, read on the forward strand.
AGAAGATGTGCAATCCTTAAGCAATAAGTTGGAAGAAATAACCACAAACAGTTTAAGATCGGATAAGAAAATTAACAATGGCCAGAATAAAATTATTAGTAAATAAAAACTAAGCCTTATCTCAAGACGAACTGAACCATGCTGACCATGAAACATAAAACTAAGGAAATTAAAGAGGAACTAAAGGAGCTTTTCAAACAAACTAACCGAGCAGTCCGAAAAGCTTATGACAACCATAAAATATTAGTCATAGAAAGGAACATGTCAAAATTCCGAAGTTCAAAGAGAGCAATGAAAGAACTCGTAACTCACAAGAACTGGATCTTTAAATAAAGGAAAGAACGAAGTTACGGATAGGGATGACATGGTAAAGTGTGCAACAGATTTCTATACTAAACTTTATAAAAGGCCAATACAAGAAAAGTTACTGTAAGACAAAGTTAATACCAGCAAAGAAAAGAGTTTAGAAGCAACATTGGATCAAATGACAGAAAGTGAGATTCTGAGACACATCAAAAAACTAAAACCAGAAAAGAGCCCAGGTGCAGACAATATTACAAATGAAGCCTTAAAAATTAGAGCTCCAATTCTGCTTCCGTATTTATCAAAACTTTTCAACTTAGTCCTGGAAAAAGAAGAGGTACCAAGGCAATGGTGTGACTCTAACATAGTATTACTCTATAAGAAGGGGAACCCACTTGATATCAGTAACTACCTAGGCCTATCAGCTTATTATCAACGATATACAAGCTATTTCCGTCAATAATTTTGAGCAGAATAGCACCAGAGATTGACAAAAACCAACCAATAGAACAGGAATAGCAATAGCAATGAAAATGAGGTTGATAGGAGAATAAATACAACATGGAAAAAATATTGGGCACAAAAAGAAATCCTTAAATGAAATTACAATCTTGACATGAAAAAGATAATAATGGATTCCAGTATCCTTCCAAGCTTAACCTATGCAAGCCAGACGTGGGTCTATACTGAAAAAATCAAAAACAAAATCTTATCCTGTCAACATGCTATGGAAAGAAGTATCCTAAAACTGAGTATCCCCGTGTTGGTCCGAGCTCCTTTGCAGAATAGACCATCTACCTTCCTTGCCAGGCAGCTCGTCAAAGATCACCGTCACTAACACCGTGACATCTGACAAGGTGGTAGAGTTTAGCAGCGACTCGTCCGGATTGGTACCACCGCTTTACCTATTCCTGCCGCCAAAACGTCATGACGTGTTCCGGTTCGGAGGGTAGGGTAGCCGGTAAACTTACTTTTGCTCGAGGCCTAACATCCGACCTCAGGTTGGCAACGTACCATTACCACCTTTGCTGTCTCTAGGCGGCGTAAATTTCTTAACATCAGGAAATCCGTCTGCTTGTTTGCCTTCTAATATCATAAAAAAAAATGAGAAGATTACAAAGAACAAGAAATATAGACATTTGCGAATTAACCAAGATAATAGATGCTCTTCATTATAGTTTGAAACAGAAATGTAGATGGGCAGGTCATATTGCTAGGTACACAGATAAAAGATGGACTTTCCTAGCTACGAAATGGCGAGACCCAGTGAGGAAAAGAAGTGTGGGAAGGCATAGGAAAAGATGGCCTGATGACATCATAAAAACAGAAGGAAGAAACTGGATGAGCATTGCTACCAATAAAGAGAAATGGAAAAAATGGAAGAGGCTTTTACCGTTGGGGATCACCAAAGTGGAACATAAAGCTATAATAATAATAATCGAAGAGGCAATTCTAGAAGAATAATAACAAAAATTATGGTTGCAGTATGCAACAGCAGCTAGCTAGCTAGCAGAGTTTTAGATGTATGTATATGCATATCAAATTTTATTTAAATCAGTCAAGCGGTTTAGCAGTGAAAGAGCAACAGACAGATTTTGCATTAATAATATTTGTATGGATATTGAAGTATGGATTAATATGACCAGAAACTGAATTCTAGTATTTCTGTTACTCTTTTCGTTATAAAAAAAAATGTTTACTTACCTACTATAAATCCAGGCTCCTCTTTAACAACAGCTTTATCCATATTAGATTTGACATGATGAACAACTGTAAAAAATAATAAAAATTTAATAAACTTCAATAAAATTTGAATAGTAAATTATTATTACATTTTGGGTTCCCTGAGTAGTAATAACAAAATTGTTAACTTCCTTCTTTAAGCCCATATTCCCGAGATGGTAGACAGAGATGCAAACAGTATTTTTTTAATCCTATTCATTTGTGGTTCCTGTACGGGTAGGAGAGCTGTAGACAGCTTAAGTCACCAACCACAAACAATAAAACAGGTAGGCAGAGGTAGTAGGCAGATACATTTTTTTTTTTTTTTAAAGAAAATAAAATATAAAGCACATAACTTCGTAAAACTCAGTAAAAATATAGATATATAAAATAAATAGATTGATCAATTACGTCTGTAAATCTCACCTTTAATACAATCTCTGTTGTACAATTCCATGAACCTTGCCTCGGAATTTTCAATTTGTTTTTTAAATGAATTGGCATCCTGCAGCTTTGTGACACATGAGTTACATATGCCATAAGTGAGTGGACAAAGCTCTCCCGGCACTGGTTTAACCTAGAACATAAGTTTACAATTAATTCCATTATCTTATAACTTTAAATTAAAGACTTTTCAACTGACAAAAAAAGGAGGAGGTTCTCCATTCAACCCGTATGTTTCTTTTTGCATGAATGTTTTGCGATTATTGTGGTGTTTGTGGACGGATTTTCAAAAACAATTTTTTAATTAAAAGCCTATACTCCTGCGGTGGTCCCATTATAATTTGGTCCAGGTCTACATTAGCATTCATGAGAAAACCACATATGGTCCAAATTTTAAGTCGGTTTTTTTGCAGTTTTACTGCGTTTCAATTATTAGTAACACTTTTTTACTTAATGATAACTTTATATTTATATATATATATATTATATTTATATTATTATAAATAAAATATTTACTTAGGAATTAAATACACTACTCCTAAAAATTAGTATTCAGTGGTACCTATTTGTGTATAGCATCAAGAGAAAATACCATATTTTAAACTGGTGGTAGACTTGCCGGGTAGAATCACCTGGCACCTGCCACCACAATGACTATGTCATGTTGCAATCTGGTGGGTAGGACAGCCCGTAGACTTGCACAATAGGCCTTACATCCCAGCCTCAGGACAGCAATGAACTTTTACCATCTGCTGTTTCTGTAGGCCACAGTTGTCTCTTACCATCAGGAGAACCATGTGTTAGTTTGCTGACCTAACGACATAAACAAACTATTCACTACTTTAGACAATCGAAATGAATGAATAAACAATTTCAGGTTGAATACTAACTTGCATTTTTCTATAATCATAGTGAAAACTTGAACAAAATATTTACATAAAGATTAATAACATTTTAAAATACATAATTTCAAAAGATTAAGAGGATGGGAAAATTACCAACATTTGTTACTTTTATGCATACTTTCTTTGGCTTGATAAATTTAATTGAATTAGCACATAAATAAGTCATGACGGGAAATATCATGACATAGAGTACATAGGACATTTTATGTTTCAATGAGTCAATTTTTTCATAAGGTAGACCTTTTAAAAGCAGAAACAGTTTGGAATTTGGTATAAATTTTTCTATTGCCTGTTTTTCTAATTCTAACTAAACCTGCAAGCATATAAGACTCATTATACTTACTTCTAAATTCAGGCATTCTCTTAGTATTTCAGAATACTTTTCCACGCTCAAATAGTCGTTATCTTCCAGATTACTAAACGTTCCTTCTGCAAGGCAGCACCTACAAATTGGATCTTCAATTTCCCACACTTCTATGGACATCTTGCAATATAATATACTTCAATAAAGTTCATTTCAGTCCGTCAAACACATGATGAACTGCAAGCTATTAGCTATAATAGTAAGTTTATTTCCGGATTCAATTTAATACTAAATAATTGTGTGTGATGTTATTGTTATTAACCTTTTAAAAAATTAAAATTTACGAAACGCGTTACTCGCGTCTCATTTGACATTTGAGTATTGAGATTTCTGAAATCATATTATTTTTTGTTTTTTAATTTTGTCCAGTCGAGGAAAGGCAAAGGATCTGTGTCCATACAGTCACGTCTTCCGTATTAATAAATCTTTTTCTTGTTATAAATTTTCAATTTATGTCTTCCGTATTAGTTGTTTATTTCAGTCATTAGTCACTATTTACACAGTCTTGTCTGGGTCTTGAGTAAAGC
>NJDC01014966.1:0-11679 GCA_002245475.1 Calephelis virginiensis
TTAAGAATACAACATATACATACATATATACTACATTGTGGTGTGCAAATATTTAGTTACATTTAAATAAATTAAATGTTTATATACCTTTTAACATTTAAATCACAGCACTTATACATATTTTTAATAGACATTTTATTTATTTGTGTATTTAGTAAGTTTCATAATTTGTTACAAATAAATTTAAAGGTAGATTAATTTTAATCCTATCTACCGTACACATCAACCATACATCCCAATAGACGCCGCACATAAGGCAACACGGTTCTGTCAACACATAAGTGTAATTGTTCTAATGTAGCTTATTACTTAAAATAATATGAACAGTATCGACCAGGTTTGTGACCTGTAAACATTGTCGCGTTATTGTATAAAAAAACAGATATGAAATGACTGTTTGTTCAATTAAATAATACGGTAAAGACAGCCGCACTTCAAATTACCGAAAGGTGGTAACTTTCCGTGGTTAATTAAAAATGACATGACATTCATAATTACATTTTAAATTATTTAATGTTTATCCAATACTCCAATAGAAGCGTAATAAACTTATCCGTTATCTTGTCATTTAAAAAAGATCCTAAAAATAAACCGATAATCCTTTTCGACGTATAAATAATATTTGACCACACTTGCTCCGACCAGGAAATAAATCATAATAGAAGTTATATAGCAGAAAATACACAAGTTAAAGTTCTCATTGTGTTCGCGTACGTGCGACCAACAGTGCGAGTGTTGCGGGTTAGGACGGAACATACTAATGCTATTACTTCTCGAATGGTTAAAATTTTTGTTGGAAATGTAAATAAAATATGATTTTAACTACGAGTTTATTACACCTTGTTTTTCGTTCAATCGCCTCGGTAGTTTTAGGCTTCACTTCATGATGTCCCAAATTCTATTCCTGGTCGGTCAACAATAAAATACGTGTTTCTACAAATTTTAAAGAAAGAATAATTTCGTGTGAGACAGGATTTGCACCTGTAAATGAAAATGGTTAGAGCATTTGTCGGCTTAAGATGAATGGTTACAGGTTCAAATCCTGTCTGGGCGATTTTTTTTCTATCTTTTAAATTTGTAGAAATGTAACCCAAGCACAGGCAAGTGCTAAAATAAAATACCTTGAAAATTTGTGTTTTAAATGTAAGTTTCTAACAAAAACAACGTTGGATCCAACAGGTTGTTGATAGATTCGTAACCTATCACATTATATTACTTAGTAACTTTGGAAAGTTGTAAGTGGACCGATTGTATATCTGCCTATTTCTTCGGGGATTCAGGCATGAAGATATTTTAGTGTATGTAAATTAACGCAATGTATTACTAATGATGTACTCCGTACAGGGGTTTTCCTACTAAGCAGCTTGCAGGATATACCTAATAGAAACAACTTTTAAACCTACTAATTACCAATTAATTGTTACTTACCATAATATGTACAGCAACAACAAGGTTTTGAGGTGTTTTTTTTAATTTTTTTATAGAGTGTCTTCATTCAAAGCCGATAACTAACTTTTAATTATAGAGCTGTTCTTCCAAACTGTCTAGAGACTAGGTCTCATTACTGCCATCTCAGTGTAATTGGTACCGTCTTGGGATGTTTTCAACCATTTTAAAAATTGATGTTAACGATATAATTATAAATGTGTAGTTACAAACGCATGTGTAGTTACAATAGGAAGGCAAACAAGCAGACGGATTTCCTGATGGTAAAAAATTCACGCCGCCTAGAGACACCAAAGGTGGTAATGGTGCGTTGCCAACCTGAGGCCGGGATATTAGGCCTCGAGCAAAAGTAAGTTAACCGGCTACGGCTACTGACTAAAGCTACACGGAGTCCACCCCCTCTGCCAGGTTTCGGGCTGTGGGAACGCTTTCGTATACATTTGCTACCCCGGCGGCGCTGGATCTCGCGATCCCCATCGCGCAGCCATTCAACTGTGGTCCGCAAACCGTCAGAAGTTGTGTACGGAGACACAGCGTGCAACACTTCGGGGTTCCAGTGACGGCAGTCATCCCCGCACTTGCGCAACCCTATGATGACCGGGTGGCAAGATGGAATGTCCACCTCCTCCTCCGCAGGCTCAATTCCGCCACCCTATGTAGGCCAAACGGTCCACCGTCCTTACCCGCTCCTCGTGTCCCCACTGGTCGAAGGAGGTTACTGAAGAGCAGCCATCTTGGTCCAGTTGGTTTCGCCGGGGCCCTGCCCTGTCCCAGGTTTCCTAAGCTAAGACCTAAGCTCCCCTGCAACGACAAGGCTTGAATCCTTAGGTTAAATCCCTGTTCCAATATGACCTAACCTAACCAGCTCTAGTTCTTATTCATGTTATGTAAAATACTTGGTTTTTCTCATCTTTTCCTACACATTGTTTTGTATTACTATACGTATGAGTACATTATGTCAAAAATACAAAATTCAGAAATGCATGTTGGTTTCAATGTTTGATAATGATGATGAATTGAAGATAATGATTAATGATTATGTGATAACGTTGGAATTCTGAGTAAAATTTAAAAAAAACATTAGAAACAGCATCGCTGTCAGTTTTCATTGGTTGTATTAAGTTTTTTTCATATTCGTAGTAGCTTCACAAATAATCACAGTGACGTGATCATTATATCGAAAAGTTGTTTTTATTTACTATGAAAAAAATCGATATATGAAAGCTTTATGTGTTTTGGCCTCATTATTAGAGTGGAAAATACTGTATTTATAAATAACCTTTCGAAGGCTGTCAAAACATTCTACGCACCAAACGATAAGATTTATTAAAACGGTGGACACGAAAATAAATAGGAAAAAATAATATACTTATTCTCAAAGCTACATTTAGGAATGGCTTATCGTTAGTAATGCGAAAATATCTTTGTTTGTTTAATTGGACATCGTATTGCGATATTATTGTACATTTTATATATTGAAATTGTTAATAGGATGGCAAGTGACATGGACTGCTTTTATTCTGATATCTAGATGGGACCTATAGTAAAAGCGAAAAATTATATATAAAAGGAGGAGCTACGGGTCTCAACTAGCCTAAAAATAAAAAAATTTGTAGTACCGTTAGCCCCAGTGCTCAAAGCATCTCGGAAAGGGCGTTCGCCGGTTCATTTGTTACTCACACTGTAGCCAAGAGAATATAGCAAAGTTTTGTGATGACGTCCGGATTTTTATAGTAAGCATTATAAATATTTGACCTCCTTACAATATTTTCAAATTACTATGAGTAGGTCAGATATTTATTAGACCAAGTGTTTCGTGTTTCCATCAGATAAACCAAGTGTTTCTGTACTTTCTAGACCCATCATATATTTTAAATCCTTTGATACTTTTAATTAAATAAAAAATGAAGTTTTCAAGCAGATATAAAATATTTAAAAAAGAAACACGTAGAATAGTGTCCTGGATAAGGTAATTTTGTAAAATAAAACTGGTAGTCTTACGTAGATAAAAACTTAATCTGTCCGCTTCAGGTTACCAATGCACCAAAAACGTCACGGATGTCTATAGACAATATGTATTTTTATCATTAAATAATAAGCTTATTAGAAATATTATAGGTAAAAGTAATGAGAAGTATTCTTTTAGTTATACTAAATACTAAGTTAATTAGACTTAGTCAACTAAGTTAATTAGACTTAGTCAACTAAGTTAATAGTAAGCAGTAAAATATATATTCCGATAGTCAATTATAAGGCGCACTAATTAGACTAACTAAACTAAGTCGTAGGCAGCAAAATACTTAATTCGATAATGAAATATGAAACGTACTTATTAGACTAATTAAACTAAGCAGTAAAATACATAATCCGATAGTCAAACATAACACACACATTACAACCTGTTTTGTGACCGGTCGGTATTGGCACAGCTTATTGCCTGATAAATCATTTGCCAACATGAACACTGAACATCGACGGCAGAAGTCGTTAATTTTTGATTTCTTACTTACTCGAATAACTGAAAAGTTTAAAATGCCTTCGGGAATGAGATAAATAATATTACAGGAAAATCCCACCATCGTTCGACCACCAAAAAGTTTATTCTGAGAAATTCACCTCCGTGAGGTGGCTTATTTTTTTAATGCTAGATTTTTTTATAAACCTAAGTCTTAAACTTTGAGTAATACGACACTGTTTTGGAAAAATATGTATTACCCAAGTATACTAACGGCTGCACCTAGAGTCAAATAACATTAAATCTATCATTATATCACAATTTTGCATCTTTCATTAAAAATTCTTTTCTGAGAACGTAAAATAAAATGTCGACAATTGTAATAGTACATCACTATAAAAATTGAACACTAAATATGGATTCTTGGCAAGCATGATTACTGTCATGACGTCAATTTAAATCGACGCCAAAATGGGCATAGACAAAAATATCGTTATCTCTTTCGGCGTGCATAATGTCAACATTTGTTAAAAAGAGACAAAGAGATGTTGTTAAGTTATATGACGATTCCAACAGTATTAACACAACTAAATTTGCTATAGAACATTGTTGCACTTCTTTATATATTCCTATTTCTATGGTTTAACACTATAAAACGTTTGTTTTTTTTTTTTTCGTTGTTATATTATTAAGAAGAATTGAGCATTTACGCCGATACCGATTCATGAAAAAAATCTAGATACTTTATTTAACTTTGATAAAATTTTGAAAAAAAAATGTGTTTGAATTTTAAAAAAACTTGCATAGTTACGCCAATTTCGATTTATGAAAAAAAAGTAAGCAACCTAACTTTTTTTATTTAATTTTGATAAAATTTCAATTTTTGCGAATGCAGAAACATGTCAGTTGCGAAACGAAAGATGGAAAATTTTCGTATACATTTCAGAAAGCTAATTTTATAGCAATGTTTATTTCTTACTTGATTTATTAAATAATTCTATGCCATTCGTTCAACTATACTTAACAGCACAAGACATAGTACTATGGCCAAACATAAAGCACGTTCACCACACGATCAGTTCCATCACCGGTTGATAATGGAGCAGTTTAACGCTTATTGTCTAATAAATCATTTGCCAACATGAGCATCTATATCGTTTGCACTGAAGGGAATTAATACGAAATTTCGTACTTGTTAGAAAAATGTCGTAAAAAATTCGCACTGTGAGATTTTTTAATCTATATTTCTTAAGCAACAAAACTGAAACATTATAAAGTTAAAGAAGACTGGGAGGTACGAATATACGACAATTCATCTGGATTGGTACAACAACACTATATATACTTGCTATCATTGATTATAATTATCATAATATCTAGATATCTGTGATATAGAAGAAGAGGCAGCTAAGAAACTCGGTTATTCGAGAGACTTGTGTCAGACCTGCTTTAGGTCATTTCCATCTACTAACCATACAGATGTCATTAATTAGAAAATTTCTTTCCTTGCTTCTCTTACAAATTAATAAAAAAATAGTTAGACAGCATAAATCGTAATCTCGCTTACAATAGCTTCTGTACTACTTCTAAAACGAGTCATCGATCAGTAAAAAAATTGTCTATTTTATATATTATATTACCTATTACTAGCAGCTTCACCCGCGATTAATTTAAAATGTAGAATATCCTACCTTTCAAGTTGGATTAAACTGCATACGTGTGAAAATTTTATTAAAATCGGTTAAGTAGGAATCCAGTTTCATATGTAGTTTAGAGTACATATTTTTAATTTATGCATAAAAATTAATTCCCATTTTGCATGGTCGCCTGAAGAGAGGGTCCAATTTTCAAAAGAAGGTTCTTATAACAAAAAATTAACTGCATATATAGAATATAATGTAGTAGAACCGGGAAATTGTAGGGAAAATGGTAAATGAGTAGTTTATTTTTTAGTAGCGGTTAATGTTAAGCGGGTCGGCTAGTACCAAATAATATTTATAGTTTGATTTACTTTATTTATTCAAGTGTTGGTGTTAAAATGCGAAAGGGCATGCTCCGCTGGTTCGGTCATGTGGAAAGAATGACAGATGAAAGATTGACAAAGCAGATTTACAAGCCGAATGTGGATGGGTGTAGGTACCCGGGGAGACCAAGGCTGACATTTCACGATCAGATTAATCGGATATTATCCGAGGGTGGTGTCAAGAGTCTCCGAAACCGGCGTGTTTGTATGAAAAGGGTTATGAATTAGAAGGAAGCAAGACAGGTTTGTCAGGATCGTGAGGTCTGGCACTTGATACTCTCTGCCTACCCCGTAAGGGACTTGGCGTGAAGATATGTATGTATGTATGTATGTGTATGTATTTATTCAACATTCTGAATTACCGAAAATCTATATATTTTCCGTGTTAGTCTGGGCTCCTTTGTAGAATAGACCATCTACCTTCCTGCCAGGTAGTTGGTAAAAGGCGAGCAAGCTTACCGCCACTAACACCGTGACATCTTACTATGTAATAGGGTTTCGCAGTGACTCGCCTGGATTGGTACCATCGCCTTTCCTATTCCTGCCGCCATAAACTCAATGCTTGCCGTTGAAGTGTTCTGGTTCAGAGGTTATTGTAGGCGTTAAACTTATTTTTGCTTGGGGCTTAACATCCCGGCCTCAAGTTGACAACGCATAATTACCACCATTGGTGTCTCTAAGCGGCGTAAATTTCTTACCATCAGGAAATCCGTCCGCCTGTTTCCCTTACAATATCATAACAAACATACTTATAAATAGTACAAAACATAGTTCGATAGCAAAACATATAGCGCAGATACCACACAATCAGTTCTGTGACCGGTCGATAATGGAGCAGTTTAACACGATGCTTATTGCCTGATAAATCATTTGCCAGCATGGGCATTACATCCTGGGCACTGGAAGTAGTTTCCAGTCTTTTATATTTAATTTCTTACTACTTTCACCTTCGCTGATATTCAATTTTAATAAAACGACAAAATTTTAGTTAAACCTATATATCCTCTTTTACAATTAACCAAAGCTATATTCTTACTTCTAATGATTAAAAACAAACATCTTTTTACAGTGCTCCTTATGGCGACGATAGCATGTAGTAAAAATTAAATTAGTTTTTAATAATGCTTTTTAACACTTAAAAATCGCTTACTTTCTATTTTTAGAAATGCTACTATACTATTAAAATGATCATGTTTTGATTTTGTGTTTTGTCAGATTTTTTTATCCTATTAATATTATAAATGCGAAAGTTTGTAAGTTTGGATGTATGGCTGTTTGTTACTCTTTCACGCTCGAATGGCTGAACGGATTTGTCTGAAATTTGAAAGACAGATAGATTGTGACCTGGATTAACATATAGGCTATTTTTAATCCCGATCGCACACCGGGTTTCTGTGAAAACGCGGGCGAAGCCGCAGGTAGCAGCTAGTAAATTCATAAATTGTACAGACCATCCAGTCTATACCAATACTAGCTGTTAGCCGCGGCTTTGCTCGCGTGGCAGTTAATATATTTGCTGACTATAGCCTATTAATAGGGACTTTCATACTAATTTTCAACTCCTATTTCACCTCCTTAGGGGTAGAATTTTTAAAAACGCTTTAGTACGTATCTATTTATTTTTAATAATTAGCCCAACAGTAAGGTTTCATGTTCCTAACTTAAAAAATGACGGTCTTTCATACAAACTTTCCACCCCTATTTCACCCCCTTAGGGGTAGAATTTTCAAAATTCCGTTCTTAGTAGATGTCTACTCAATAAAACTACCCCACTCACCAAATTTCATGACTGTAAAACTAACAGGTTTTGCTCTGGGATGATGAATCAGTCAGTCAATATATGTTATTTTATAGGTATAGATTATAAGTGCGAAAGTCTATCTGTCTATTGCTCTTTCATGGCTAAACCGTTGAACCGACTTTGTTGGACATGCATTTATCTAAATACTTGAGTTAAAATACTGTCTATTTATTTCTAAAAACAACCCTAAAAGAACCCGGGTCGGCCAACACAAAGAAAATTGGATTTTTCCAATTTTCTAATAAAAAAATGTTGGTCGGGATTGGAAATGTGCCCGGTTGGCGATAGGCTTGCCACCTATCACATTGTGGGACTTAGCGTCTTCGGCTAGTCATGGGTGCCTTGGTTGTACCTCTGCCTACCTCTTCGGGGATACGGGCGTGAAGATACTTATTACTTAACCCTAAAAAAATGGGGATGAAAGTTTGTATGAAACTTATAACTATCTGTCTAAGGAAATAACGGGTAAATAACTACTATCTAGTTCAGACAAACCCTACATCGCGATAGTACATTTACTTTTTTATTTTACTATGTATGTAATACTTATTGAATCTCGATCAATAATTGGATTTTGATCCCTAAAGAAGGATTAGTATACTTTCCCGTAGAAGGTGATTTTCCCATTTCTATCTATATTAGACAACAACAAAAAGATATTGACAGTCAATGAGTTATTTCATAAAACTTTATCCAATTTCGTCTTGAAAGTCGACCAAAATAATAAAAGTAAATTAACTCATTTTACTGTCTACAACTACTTGAAAAATATGAAGCTATTCCTGATGTAAAGTTTTATCATAAAGTTCTGTTATCCAACAGTTGCGTTAGACTCATCCAATCCCAGATTCGCTGGAGCAAACAATAAAACCCGTCTATCCGTAAAATTTATAGCTCTCCGCCAATTTCCAGCAAAATGGCGTGTATTGCATATCCCGTTCATCATGTTTATCATGAGTACAGTTGGAGACAAAATCTAATTGATAAAAGTTTGATGATTTTTATTATGACATGTTTTACATTCTTAATTTAACCCCATTTGTAATTATTACGTAAATATAAAATTGAACTTTTTGACATGTTTGTTTTTTTTTATTATTAAAAATTATAAGCTTAAAACAATATTCATATTTGATATTAAATAATAAATATCCCTGGACAAGTAACACAAATTGAAACTAACCCCAAAGTAACCACCAGAATAAACTTAAAAAACATCCAGACCCGGAAATGCAGACATCTAAATGTTCATTACACTAATACCTGCCACCGTCGGGAACCGAGCCTCTCGGTTGGTCGATGCAGTTATCCGTGTACGCTAGCCACTCGACCAACGAGGCGATGATATTAATAAGCAGTTTTCCACATAAATATATTCGAGGCAAACTATGACGAAAATCAAATATTTTATTATGAAAATTATTATATTTTTATGATATGGTAACAATTAAATTTGTTTATATGGTTGAAAGAGATATTGATGGTACATACATTAAGCTTATTGTTACTTTTGCTTCAAAAATGTCAAAATTGTTCTTCAGAAACATTCCTTATTAAAATTAGAATTCTTACTACGAAAAACAACCAAAGCAAAAGCTGCTGCTTCAATTACTACTAAATATAAACAACATTAAATCTTTGTCTTCAAATAGTTTAAACTGATTTATTTAAAAAAATGTGAGCCGTCACGGGACGCCTGGAAGACCTGAAACATCGACATTATTTGGTAAAAGTAAGATTCACAAAAGAATATGAAGGAACTAAATATTTCTTAATAATAAAATAAGATATTACGATTTTAGACTAATACTCTACGTACTATTTTAGATATCGTATATCGTCGATTGCACATGGCGACACGTCGCCACACCGTACACACTACTGCATATATATACCATCACATAGAGTGGCGACGCATCTCCACGGCAGGCGTCGCCACGCCAGAAATCGGTTTTACGTGCGGCTATAGATGTTTCACATCAAAAATAGTTACGTTCAACGAAACAATTATATAGACACAAAAGTGTGACTTAAAACCAGAAAATGGATATACGTCGTGTATTTGACAGCGTAACGAAAAATGCTACCATGGATACATTTTTCTACATGATAAACATGCATATTATGTAGTTTGAATTTTGTGTCGGAAATTTCATGAATTTTTCAAAAAACATTGTAGTTTTTTATATTGATTTCACTAGTATCTCATTAAAACTATAACGCAACTCGATTTTTATGTAATATCTAATTAATAACACTTTTTTTACTAAAAACGGCAATGTAATAAAACAGCGTATTAGGTTGGCACTTACAACTTGCAACGCGCGGCTTAATGCATATACTTTGTTGTTATACATGTCTGACTGAAAAACTGCTAAATATTAAACCACGTCTTAATTCCGACAAAAACTGTAAAAGGAATTTTGAAGTATGATATGTATCTAAACTACCACAGAAGTTTTCGTTACGGTGTCAAGAACACCCTGTACATATACACTTATACAAGTACTTAGGTGACAAGGTCTTAAATTTCATTAATTTTAAATCGCCTCAGTGGTCTAACGATCAGATGTTGGACTTGACTATGAGGTCTCGGCTTCGATCCCCAGGTAGAACCAAAAGAAAAAGTGTTTTTTTTTTCAATTTTCGAATAAAAAATAACTGCACGGAATTGGATATGTGTCCGGAGTTTTGGTTAGTCATAGGTGTGTTGGTGAAACATCTGCATACTTCTTCGAGGATATGGGCGTGAAGATACTTTTTCTTTATTTTTTGATAGCTTAACAAAATAAGGCGCAGCTAAAACCACAACGGATACTAAGATAACATAAATAAATAAAACGCTTAATGAACTTATAATCATTAGCCCAATCTCATTAACAGATAATCGTAAAGTTAATTTCACGTGTAGAAATTTAATTAAAATATTACTTTGATCTTAAATTGTTTAACCAGTTTTGTTTGCTTTGTCGAGCAGTCCTATCTCACTGACTTCATGCGGGCTTACTTAATAAGGAACGAAATTAAGTTTTAGAACAATTCGAATTTAAGAGCGCTTTCATACAGGAGTCAAGAATCGTAGCGGATGAAAAACAATCTGGAGGTTTTGGCGCCATCGAGAGAAATGCCCGAAGTTTTTTCATAATTATTCAATTTCGTGTTTATATTGAGTGAAATTAGTCAATGTTGGTGGCATCTTGTACAACTTTGTTCAGTGAAAGTGCACAAATGAAATACTAATGAAGAAATTAGCGCATCGTGTATTTCCCCGTTGCTGCCAAATCTCACTATATGAGCTTGAGTAATGAGACCACCGCTTTTGGCGACCTGGCATGACTTTTATTGACGACTTGTGACTAATTGAATAACGATTTCGTAAATCGGTTAACTTGATGCAAATTCCTACTTGACTAATGGCAAAATGCTAACGGGAATAACAAAAACTAAAGGAAGAAAGAAAGAAAAACAATCTTTCTCACACCTCACTCTGTTTCAGTACGTTTAACATTGTTATTATTCTTGATAATTGGTCAATTATTAAGTAAAAGTTGTCATCAATTACTCCACAAAAATATTTTTTAGCAATTACTTGAAGGAACTTTTAAATATCATTTACAACTAACAATTATCACATATTAATCGTGGGTGCCGTGGTTGTGGCTCTGCCAACCTTTCGGGAATATGGGTGTGAATATACTTATTATTATTATAATAATTCGAGTTAATAATCATATTACGCCATCTACAACGTCAATCTAAGTAAAATGTTTGTTTTTTTTTGCTTAAAATGTTAAATCTGATATTATGTTTTAAACAAAAAAGAATGAACATTTTTAAAGATTTGGTGGTCTTAACAATATTATAATGTTCTGCAATGTACATGTTTGTGTGTTTTGCTTAAAATGTTAGTATGATATGATTTGAATGAAAATAAATGAGAATTTTAAAGTTTTC
>NJDC01014972.1:0-16700 GCA_002245475.1 Calephelis virginiensis
GTATAAGACGCTCGTATATTTTGCCGAGTGAATTAATAAGACTAATCGGGCGGTGCATTATATGTTAATTTGTCAGGGGTTATTAAAACACTTTAATCTTATTTTAATCATGATTTCGTCCGGGATTGGGCTGTAGCTACCTTGGATGTCAATGAGACAACAAATGATGATAGTCTGCCCCTTTTTTTAAATGATATTGGAATACAAACAAGCAGACGGATTTCCTGGTGGTAAGAAATTCACGTCACCAAACGTGATAATGGTGCGTTGCCAAACTGAGGCCAAGATGTTAGGCCTCGCAAAAGTAACCTTAGCGGCAACTTTCCCCTCCGAACCGTAACACAACAACGACAAGCACTAATATTATGGCGCTGGAATAAGTAAGGCGGTGGCACCAATCCGGACAAGTCGCTGCGAAACTCTACCACCTATGCTCACCTTTTACGAGCTGCCTGGCAGAAAGGCAGATGGTCTACTCTGCGAAGAAGGCCGAACCAACACGGGGAAATATATTAGTTAGTCTTTATATTGATACCTAATTATATCCACAATTTATACACACACTACAGTGTACAAGCCCGATTGGCGATAGGTTTGCGACCTATCACATTGTGGGACTAAGTAGGTAGGTACCGTACAGCTAACCATGAGTGTCCTGGTTGTTCCTCTGCTTATTCAGAGATAAGGGCGTGAAGATACTTTGTTTTTCTTATTCCGGTTTCTTTATATAACGAGTTATGACCTACTAGCTACCCCAAGAACGTTGCCACTCGACATCCGCGCAAAATTGATACCTTTTTGCACTTCCTCTTTTATTTGGGAAATGTCTCGACGCCTGGAACTCGCCGGTGGATAGCAACAGCTGAAATCCCCACTAATATCCGGCTCGATGCATGTAACGGCGGAGTAATGTGAGCTCGTGAGTAATCTTCTACCGCTTGAAGACGCCTAGATGAAACACATCCCTCAGGCAACTCGAATAATTAGGTAAAAGTTACATTTTCATAAGGTAGATTCACCCTTGTGTTAAATTAATACTCCTAAGGTTTGCCCAGATTAAAAAAAATCCTGTCAAAGTCACCGTAAAATCAGCACTCGTCATGAGTTGCGTTTCGACAAATAGTACCTAAACATACTTATCTGTATTTATGCATATTTATCTGTATGTACTGTACTGAATTATGTAAATTGAAGATAAAAAATAGTGTGGTTGACTAAAAATGGGCAGGAAAGCAAATTTCAGAATTTTTGTCTATCTGTTTTTTTTACAAATAGTCCGAGGAAGGCTGAACACTTTTTATCTAAACTCACTAAAGGGAATTCTGTGGGAGAGAGGTAAAAGTCAAAATGTAAATTGGGCTATAATTCATCAACGCATACCTAGTCCGATTTTGTTAATCCTTTTTTTGTTTTGTGGTAGGTATGAATTTTATGGATCGTTTGATATTTTTTCCAAGTCATAGGTTTTATAGTTTAGATGTTATAGAGATATAGACGTATCAACACTCAGTAGGTATAAAGTGATAAAATAACTTAAAATCCGGAATGTAGAGAAATATATTAACGTACAGATCATCCTACATATACATATTTTCATGCCAAGTCACCCTGCAGTGTAGAAAGAGTATCGAGTCACAAATAACCTAAGTTCGCCGGGTCGGCTAGCGTTTGATATCGACGTTTTCGCACGAAAGTTAATAAACATACCTATTTCCATAGATTAGTAAATTACACAATTGTTTTTGATATTATTTGAGTAAGCCTACGTAGATCACACTGAGTTTTCACGTTATCACGCTGAGAGTAGGATAAAATATGCGTTCGTAATGAGATCGTTACGGAAAATCTGTGGTGTTACGCTCGCTTATCGCATTCGTAACAGTAAGATCCGAGAAAGAGTAGGATTGAAAGAAAGTGTTGGTGTTAAAATAAGAAAGGGCATGCTCCGTTAGAAAGATTGACAGACGAAAGATTGACAGAGCATAAATACAATTCGAATGTGGATGGATGTACTTATGGTACCAGGGGAGACCAAGATGTACGATCAAATCGCTCGGGTGTTATCCGAGGGTGGTGTCAAGAGTTTCCGAAATCGGTGTATTTGTACAAAAAGGTTATGAATGTGGAGGATGCCAGGATCATGTGGTTTGGTACTCGATGCTCTCTGCCTACCCCGTAAGGTATGTATGTATTATATATATATAGCAGGGAAGGAATTAGGAAGGTACACCATGGATTTAAAAAGGAGACTGTGTGCAGGGAATAGTGTAAAAAAAGCTTAGGGTAAGTAAGATATTTCAAAGCGATCTGTTGAGTCAGGGTGTTAAACTTGCTTCGGATGTGTATCGTTGGGTGTATCAGAAAAAGAGCTGGTCCTATATTAATTTTGACATTCCATTAATGATGTGGTCGTCTACATAAACAAAAATATACATTATAAAAATATCTCAATAAGTTAACTCTAAATTCTCGGAGATTATTAACTTTAACTCCAAAACTACTTATGAGTAGGTTGTTAATAAAAATGTTGTGGGACCATTTCGAAATAATTTGCTACTTTAGGGCCACTTGCACTTTCCCGGGTTATATTCGATATTGAGTTGAACTGTCAAACATAATGTGATTTAATCCTAGTTAGAAGCTAACTCAGTGTTAAACACTTAACCCAGGAATGTGAAAAAGGCCATTAGAGAAAAGAATTACCTATAAAACCGCAACGTGGTTAAATAGTTGAACTCGCTTTTGCAGTCTTACTACGCCTCATTATTTATAATTTAGCTTGACACTGAACACTGAGAAGATTACGTTTGTATTTAATTAGTTGAAAATGTCTATAAAGAATTTTAATGAGTAGGTACCGGTATAATTTGGAGCTATTATCTAATATAGCTATATCACTTAACTTCTTGAGGTCCCAGGTCCGCGGGTCTGGCTACAGAAAAATTAGAAAATGTGTAGGTATTTTATTATTTCTAATAAAGATAACCTTGCCCAGGATTGAATATGTGGCCGGTTGACGATAGGTTTGCCAGTTGCCACCTATCACAGTGTCTTCGGCTAATCGTAGGTGCCCTAGTTGTGCCTCTGCCCACAATTTTGGGGATATGATATGGGCGTGAAGATACTTTTATCCAACTGCATAAAACCGAACTTTGATTTTAATAATTACCTCGATCTTTCTGGCATTCCATCATCACTACCAGATTTCGTGCCAACGACCACTTCCAAAATACCCTCTTTCAAATAAAAAAAATAAAATTGTTATATAAATTACATTAAAATTAATTACTTCATTTCTTTATTTAATAAAAATACAACATTATAATTTAAGTCTTATAACTCACTATGTCACAACATTTAGTAACATAGTGATACTGTTATAAGAGTCTTTGATAGGGCCAAAAATTGGTTCAATCTACAAAATACTCATAAACCTATCTACTTACCTTTGTCTTAATTTATAAATCGTTTATGTTGTTCATTTTAGTTTTACATTTAAACTAAGTACTTGCATTTTTCTTCTACTTATTGTTGTTTTTATTTTACGAGTAATCTTATTCTTTAGATTTTGTGTGTTTAATCTCTTTGCCTACTGAACTTATGTTTATATAAGTAGTTTGCGTAGACAAAAAGGCTGTCTGGTAGAGATCGCTTTGTGGCGATAAGGCCGCCTTTTGTGTAGGTACCTAACCTATTGATAATTATTACTTATTAGTACCTACTTACTTTGTTGTAAGTAAGTTTCACATTCATTTAATTTATAAAATTGAGTCGGTAGTTTTTGTTTCGATGTGTAGTAGTATAGGTAGTATAATAGGAGAAGTAAGTGACTTCTATAAGTTGTGGGATACATTTCAGTAGCGCATTAATTGAATAAGTGCATAATACAAATTATATAATTACGTAGGTGACGACAACCGTCCATTGTTTGTGCTGCATTACGTTTGTGCTTTTTTGTTTGACCGTGTTATTTTATTACATAATGAGCTTTTTACGGATCTCTTTTCCGGCAGAGGCGGATTAAATGAAGAGAGCATAATAGGCAAACACCTCGTTGGCGCCCTTCTAATAGAGATAACTAGGTAGACCCCAGGACACGTGTTCTTAGGCATGAATGAAATATGTGGTGAGAGTGAAGAAAGCAAGAAAGAAAGAAGAAACATGGAAATACACGATGCCCCTCTGGAACCAGATCTGACTGTGTATGTGTTTTGGCTTAAACATTAATTTTGTTATTTTTTTTTGTTCAAAATCTTCCGCGCGCGCCTCTCTGTTATCTCGCGCCCCTAGGCACGTGCCTACTTTGCCTTAGGTTTGGGATAACACGCCTATATTTCCCGGTTACACTGTTATGAATACAAACATACATACACTAATGTTATCTTCACAAAAGTAAGCAGAGAATATCGAACGCCAACTTCAGTCTTGCAGTGCCAAAGAGTATCACAATTCATACACACCAATAACATACACCAAGTCTGAAAACACTTCCATTAAACAGATTTCGAAAAAAGGTATGCAACTTACTTTTAGAGAAAAATTACTATAGTGTCAAAGATTTTCTTGAAGATAAGAATAAATAATAAAGTATTTCTAATATGACTAATTTAATTGCAGAATGTTGTTTCGCCGTTTCTTCTCCTGTGGTTGTTTACGGTAGATAAAGATAAATTAATTTATATCCTAAAAATTGTTTGTATTAATAAATAATACAATAAACAGTGTTTAAATAGTAAATAAATTATTAAAATAACTAATTTAATTAATTAACAATAATAATAAAACTATTAAAATATTTGCACACCACAAGTTCTTCTTCTTTTATAAATATGGCTTTCGATCGTTTTTCACGACTACTTTGCCTATGTCAAGTTAGTTAATTAGTTAATTCTTATACAGTCATAAGTCACTATATGTACTTACAAAGTTATGTCAGGTCAGGGTCTTGAGTAAAGCGGTGGCTTCGTTACTCAAGCTCATCTAGGAGATTTGACGGCAGCGAGGAAATAGACGATATAATAATTTCTTCATGATTATTTCATTTGTGAACTTTCACTGAACAAAATTGATCTAATTCCCACCTAAATTAGCCAATTTCACTCAATATAAACACAAAATTCAATAATAATGAAAAAATCTACGACCACCTTCATTCACGATGGCGTCAAAACTCCACACCACAAGTTGGTAGAATATGTAGAAACGCCTAAATAATTTTGTAACATCTTTGTAACACTCATATTCCGCAAGTAAATATTTTTTCTTTTCTTTTCTTACAGGCTAGGCCAGCTTACAGATTACTCTTGAATCTCGATTTATGCAATATTAAAAATTGGTATCGGATATGTCATTTTATGTATTCTTGAATAGGTACAATACTAGCGAATTATTAACAATAAGTTAATACCTTTAAACACAGCAAAAGCGGATAATTAACGTTTGGTTACACCAAAGTTCAATGAATTCGATGAAATCATTTATTGTTTATTATGTATTAAAGTTAAATACTTCGCTAGTATTGTGTCCAAGAGTGCCTAAAGTGACAGATCCGATTCCAAATTCCCAGCATTGCATTAATCGATATTCAAGAGTAACCCTATAGTCACCAGTAGGGTTGCTGATTACTCTTGAATCTCGATTCATGCAATGCTGGGAATTTGGAATCGGATGTGTCATTTTAGGTATTCTTGAATAGGTACAATACTAGCGAATTATTAACAATAAGTTAATATTTTATTAGAATCTTTGAATATTTTTGGAACTAAAATATTATGTTAATAATCCGCTACTAGGTACTGTGTGTACCTATCTAAAATAAAATACCTATATCACTTTTCATTTTTAAAAGTTACAGGGAGGTCATCATATCAGATACCTCAACATCATTTTTAAAGACCTATCCATATCTATTTTTGTCTCAAAATCTGTATGCAGTTTACAGAATACATATTATACTTACTGAGTTTCGCCAGATTCTTTATTATAGTTTCGGAAAAAAATGGCTGTAACATACGGATGGACAGATAGACCGACTGACGAATCTTTAAGGTTCCGTTTTTTCCTTTGGCTACGGAACCCTAAAAAGAATCTCCATTTCACGTGGTCATCGCATCACGCTTTAACGGATAGACTAATTTTGGCAATTATTTTTTGTTTTATTGGTTATTATCAGGAAAAAGTCCATATCAAGAGAAAATCCGGGAAAATTGCAGGGAAAGTGGGAAAAAACACACTTTAATTTATTCCATACAAACTGTTAGTAAGCGTTAATGTCAAGCATTACGAAGATCGGCAAGTTTACACATAAAAAACATTAAATAACAAACGCCTTGAAACAAGAGCGTCGCCAGCCGACGGCCTAGATGGGGACAAGTTGATACGGAGATTGAGAAAAGTTTACATTATAGGTTCCATGTTCAATCGGGAGCCTCGTGCCCTCGACTTTTTGACTTGCCTTGCATTTCGCTCTAAATAGTAGCAAATCATCGATAAAGTCAAGTTAAAGACATAAGACTGTTTGCTTTATCATTTTTTTTGGAAACTAGAGGGGAAGGCAGCTGCCCCTCTTGCCCCCCCCCCCCTTGGCGACGCCCTTGCCTTGAAATAGAAAAAGGCGACGCTACAGCGAATATTAGAAAGCTTATTAGGTAATATGTTAAAGGCTATGTAAGTTTACCCGAGGACTGCTCGTGTTAAAAAGAAGCGACCATAAACGAAAAGGTAGGTAGGTAGAACAGGCGCGACCCTCGCGAGCACTGATACTAGGGCAGTATTAACCACGCCAAACCCCAAATTCGTTACACCAGTCGCGCTTAAACATGTGTTGCAAAGTTTATTTTAAATATTAAATACCATCTAAACTACATCACGTCGTGTCGTCATGTTTTTTTTTGGAGGATAGGGTACCTGGTAGAAATGCACATTAGCGGAAACAATAACACTTTAGTCACATGCACTTAGGGTTGCCAACTCTCGAAAGAACCAACCCGGGAAGCTTTAACGTGTATTTAGTAAGTTATTTAACTGAAGGCAGTGATAGAGTTTCGAAAAAAACTTTTGTTTTTAAGTATAAATTGCTTCCAAACCAGTAGGAGGAGAGTGGAGTATAGGACGGCAAGCGAAGGTGGCAGATTTGATTTTGTTCATTTATTGGAAGGATTAATCTAAAAAAATCGAAGATACGATTGCGTCCCGGGAGCTCGGGATATTAACCATTGTCACCAGTTTCCGGGAAGATTGGGAACCCTACACGCATTTATAAAATCTATGGTGTGGTTATCTCATAACGACCTTAACGTCAGAAATGTCGTGTGGTTTTTCACTAATATAATTTGTATCTAACAAAAAATCCTATTTGCTTTCCTAAGCTACAAACTAGGTATCAACCTTTTTTAAGTTTTAATTTTTTTTTATAAGTTTTAAGACATTTATAAGTTTGGCAGAAAAACCACCACTTTCATGAAAAAAATATTTTTCTTTGTTCTTGTTCTATGAGGAAAAAAAGTTTGTATTTCATTAATATTATTTTAATTTATATTTACTTCTTCATTTCCTTTTCATGTAAGCGTTTAATATTTCGTGGACTATTGTGTATTGTCAAAGTCTATTGTGTAAAAGTACAAGTGCTATTCAATAATCCTATAATAAAAAAATCGACAACTTCTGCAAAACTTCTCTCGATCACGTCAGCTTCTAAATTAAAAACCACGAATCAAAATCGGTTCATCCGTTCAAGAGTTACGATGTCACAGACATACAGACTTTTATGAAAAAATACTTTTTTTGTTCTATGAGTAAAAAAGTTTGTATTTCATTAATATTATTTTAATTTATATTAATTTTCTAATTTTCCTAAAAAATATTAATTATTCTGATTGATTAAAATGGAGCATGTAGGTAGGTCTACAAACAATCAACAGGCCGCACAAATCTTAATATACAAATAAAAGCGAATTGCCTCATATAATATATTTTACCTAAATAGTCATGTTGGTTTTCAAAAGTCACACCTCCCAGCCTTATTACCCTCTTATTTTAAGAATAAGTCGTCATCGCGTCCTGTTTGAATTTCATTGTATACAAACATTTTTAAATACCTAACACATCTTCATTTCTTTTTCATGTAAGCGTTTAATATTTGGTTGACTATTGTGTATTGTTAAAGTCTATTGTGTAAAAGTACAAGTGCTATTCAATAATCCTGAAATAAAAAATTCGATAACCGCTGCAAAACCTTCTTTTAATGTACCAAGAGTTATCACGATCACGTCAACTTCCAAATTAAAAACCACGAATCGAAATCGGTTCATCCGTTCAATAGTTACGATGTCACAGACAGACACAGAAAAATGTGTTTACATTAAATTACACGCCGCAATCTACCAGCACGCTGCAAGAGTGGGCGCAACCGCGAAGATCTTGGTTTTCATTCCTACTATATTATGCAAGACGCATGGTCAGTCGTATCCATATCAAATTGACTATGCATAGAATACAATCAATTGCCCGCTTTCACGCAAGACCTTATAAAGAGTAATTGCTTAATTAAATATTTGCATTTCTCTCAATTATTTGTAGGGAGGTCGTGCAAATGGCACCTGATTGTAAAAAGCAGGAAAATCATTTTTAAATCTTTATAATATATTCTTTATTTTATTTCTTGTGTTCGTGTGTTTGTCACTGAACTCCAAAGAGTATATAAATACTACGTAATAAGAGGCGGGACTTCCATAGATACATAGTAAACCCGAATTTGTATAAAGTTTACTTGAAAAAGTATAACCCATATAATTTGAAAGTAAGTCTAAATGCATTCAGATATAAGGCAACTAGTGTCATATGATTAGGGCGAATACAAAACATAGCAAACTAATTCTTTTTATCTTTTGATATGAAAGTTGCTCCAAACTGCTTAACTCCTCCTAAACGACTGGAGTGATTTTGATGAATTTTTTTTGTGTTTTCAAGGGTATTTGAGAATGGTTTAGGTTCACAAGTTGGTCCACTGGAAAATGTTTTTTTAATTATTTTTTTTATTTGTAAGTAGGTAGTCGTTGATATTTGAATGTTTTACATTGACAGATTGCGCTAATATCGGAGCATCAAATATTAAGAAGTAGCTGTTACTCAGAGATGTGACTTATTGAAATACCTACTTCAATTTTAAATGCAAATACAAAATACCTATTTTATATTTTGCATTTCAATGCCTTTTAGTAAAAAGCATTTTCTATTTTATTTGAAATACCTTTCGAGATGTATTTTGAATTTATAAAATTCATTTCAAAATGCAAAATAATTTATAATAGTTTAGCCAACATTACCAATCAAACAAAATGAAATGAACAAAGTATGACGCTTGTATTGTCGAATTTGACTGATAGAGGCGCCTGAGAGTCAATACGAAAACGACGAAGTCCCAACGCAAAACGATTAGTGTCAAAGTACATTGAATAATAGGTCTTAGTTAGTCTAGGTATAGGTCTTGATTAGTGTTGTAATTTAGACGTTCCTGTGTGTGCGTGTTTGTCTGAATATATGTGGCATCGTAGCTATTCAGTCAATGGACGGATTTTGATGCGGTGATCGAGATGGTTTTGAGCTATAGTTTATTGAGATATTTCCAGGTATTCACAGTCCTAGTATACATATATTTAAAAATACCTAAATCAAATTATTAATTCCACGTAAGATTAGTTACGTAACAAAAAACGTAAAAAGCTCGTATACCTACGTCTTTTTTGTGTAATAAGACAGTGAACAGGCACACGACCACACAATAAGTAAAAGTTGTTTCTTGTTTCTAAGGACCAGTCTGTCCCATAAGCTGGAAAAATGTCCCAAAGTTCCTGACATACAGGTACAACCCTGTCAAACACTTTTTCGAGATCCACTTAACCACAGTAAACCTTCTGGTCCACCGTCAAATGCTTTTCTACGATATTGCGGAGCAAAAACTCCTGATTATACGTCCTTTACCAGATCTTAAACGGTCTTGAGCCTCTCACAATATGCCATCAGCCATCCCTTGCATTTTTCTTCTAATTATAATTCCATACACTTTTGGAGCTAAACTAATGACCCTGTAACTGGTGCAGTCCATGCATGAACCCTGTCCTATATACAAGAGCGCGATGACTACACGCCACCAGTCTTCATGTACTCTTCCGGTCCTATATTTTTTTTTATAAAGGACTCCGAACGGCAGTATCACCAAACTGGATCATCTCATCTGTGACCATATCTATAACCAACTCTCGCAGGCTTACTACAGCCGCACCTTTGAGTATTGTTGATTCATTACTCAAAGAGCCGCACTTAGTGTTCTGCAAAATATTGAAAGTATCGATACTTATACCTATTCCTACTCTATACTAAGTATCGCATCAAAAAAAGTATCAACACTGTTATATGTGCGTATTGAAAGTGTCGATACTAATAAAAAAGGGATAATATAGCTAACAATCACACTGCTCTTCTGGTGGTAGGAGATACTATTTGGTATCGAGTACTAATTCCATTAATTTTGTTTTGTTATTTTTTTTTGTTTTGTTAGTTTGTTTTGTTATTTAGGTAACGCCTTAGGTGAGAGGGCTCACGTTTGACTAGTTTCCTTTTTTAAGGTAACACATCTGCCGGGTATCTCGAGTTAACACGTTTTTTTTTAATTTTTAATCGAAAAAAAAACGAAGTTTTCATTTGAAGAAAAAACGACAAGTACGATTGCTTTATTTATGTATATAGCAGAACACGATAAAATGCCAGAAGTGTGCTCGTCACGATTCCTTCCAGTTCATTGAACTCTAATTCTGGCCCGAAAATGTATTGCGGACCGGGTTAGGACGTTCTCTGGAGGCGTAGCGTACCGTTCCGCCCTCATCGATACGAAAAGAGGCAGACGCGGCAATGGCAGTTGCCACCTATCACGCCAAGCCCAAACAGGCGAATCGAGGAGTGGAGAGTGCCTAATAAGTACGTGGAATGTGAGAGGTGGGATGTAAGTAAAGATTAATTATCGTTGTTCTGGATGAGAGTTGCTGGATTTACTGTGTATAACGAAGACTAAGCGAAAAGATAGTGATATTTTATATCTCCCTTGATTTACCACAGAGTATCTGGTGCATCATCTTATCGTCTCGCTTAGCCTCAGGTCTGAAAGATTGTTGCCTGGTTGACCAGAGACTGCTCTGGGTTCGTATTAAGCTGGGAGTAACGCAAGTTTTTGTGGTAGCTACGTATACAGTAAACTCGTCGTCGACATGACCTGGAAAAGTTTTGGGATGTATTCTGGATATGGTCGAAGGAAATGAAAGAGTGATTATGTGTTGTAACTTAATTGGTTGGGTTGGAACGCGACGGCCCGGTTACAAGGCTATTCTTGAGCTCCTTGGTGATAAAAGAGTGAATGAATCTTGTGTCTAACATATTATTTCAGTATTAGGACCTACATGGAGAAGGAATGGTCATATGAGTTTTTTTGGCTGATAGTCACCTCCGGAAATGTTTAATGTATACAAGAGCCTACAAAGGCCCTACTCTTAACACGGACTACTATTTTGTTACTAGCTGGTTTAGGAGTATGTTTAAGAAGTGGAGACATTGGCGAGTACATGTTCCATTTTGAGGGCTAGAAAGGATTCAGACTTGAAAAGTTGCAATATTGTAGGAAGTGTGTATGAGAGTATAGTCCAAGATGGGCTGGATGGTGTATGCCTACCGGACTTAGACGTCGATAACTGTTGCAATGTTTTCAAAGATAGCAAAGTGGATTTCACGAAAAAGTTATGTGGGTGTACAAAGATGAAAAGTCTATGAATGGTGGGATGACGGTTTTTCAGGGACAGGAGGATCACTTAGTGAAAGAACAGAGCAAAAAAGAAAGTAATAAACTAGTAGAGAGGTTGGCTAACAGATTCGAGGCGCACACCAAACTCGTTTGGAGGGTGGTGGAGAAGTTTCAGAGCTATTGATCTGCTTCTAAAATTAATAGAATTAAATCTAAGAGTGGTGATACTCTTGCAAGCACGGATGACCTGTTAAAACGGTGGAGTGAATTTTATGGAGATATGTATTAATATGCCCAGGATGCTGCCTCTGGGTCTGAGTACTCAGATGGATGAGAAAGAGCGGGGGCATGTGATGGCATTATAATGGAAGAAGGGTATTGGAAACAAAAAGCAAGAAAAAGGAATTTATTAATACATTATACATGGCAGTATGGGTATTAGTCTTAGCCTGTCCCAGGAAGGGATAAATTATTATCAAACAATACGAGTTTTAGCTATAGATTTAAGATGTACTAGATAAACTGTCGTGTAAGTAAATTGTTTATGTGTAACTTAAAATAGGGTTGTTATAAGGCCACCTACGTTAATTATATCGATAAATTAATCCTCAGTTTAATGTTCAGAACAGACATTCATCTTGTTGGTAGTTCGTCATATTATATTGGCTTTGTTTATCATTACCATAGTGACTAATAGGTGGCAGATTTCTATGTCACGCCCGTGCTTTTGTGTCGTAGCGTAGAGAGTAGGATAATTGTTATTAGTAAAATAATGTGAGCTATCATCAGCATTACACAGGGCCAAGTATATTTTTTCTATAGCTTGAGACAGCCAACACGCACACGACTCTTCATAATATGGTTAGGTATAACCGTGGACTATTGACTCGCTGCCTTGTGGTCAGACTGTTAGGCGTATTATGCAAGATTAGCTTCCCGACCCTTCGCACCTGAACATCACACGGACATAGCGGCTGAAAAAGGTAAGGGGGTGAATACCACCAGTAATCTGGTTGACAATGGTCAATGACCCGTGTAAAACATACTCGCCTGATACTGGCTTTTTGATAAGGAGGACAACCATCCATGATTCTTCAACACCAGACTAACAAGGGGAAAACAACATATAATATATGACATCTATAGGCGATAGTTGTCTCTTTCTATTAAGAGTGCCAACTGCTTGTTTGCTACCTTATGATATAAAAATAATATAGCGGTACGAAGAAACAAAGCTTAGTCTAAAAGTACAGAAGTTATATTAAAAAGTATTATTATAGAGGACAACTCTAATTGACATCAAGCATACATAAACAAGTCCGCACTTTGAAAGTGCCAAATTTGTAATAAAATATATTGAAGTAAAGCCTTGCTCGCTATATATATATATATTCTTTCTTTTCTTCTTTCTAATATCAAGAATTCATAAAAATAATAATATATGAAGTACATCTCATTCTTAAATATAGATGTATTTTATGTGACTTAATTTGGCTAATCGACCAATATTCACATGATATACGTGAATATTTAGATCAGGCGAGGTCGACAATATTTACATAGGTACCACTAGACTGTTTCATTGTTTGCTATGGGTCCCGCGAGATGGAGTAAATTTAATACAAAATAAAGCTATGTTGCCAGATTCGGAAACGATTTTCAAAAGTTGAGAAAAAACACAGGCTAATCTTCATATTCATAAATAAATACTGATTCTCAGAAGAATTATACAAATGGGTCTAACCCCAAACCATCCAAAATTGTAAGCTTGTTTTATTGATGTTAGCCGATTATTTATATTAATAATCACTGCTAGTAACCAGTAGTATGTTCACGACACAAATGCGTTTCTTGTTTATCACCAATGAGTTTTCAAAAAAAAAATAACCTGACTTACGCCACAAACAGTGTGTAATGAATTACGATTCAGAAATTATTTCCAAGAAAAAGTATCTATCATTTATCCTTTTTGTTGTTTTTTTCAACATTTATTTTTTTATTGAGATGATATAATAACTTGTCACTTAATTAGATTAATTAAACTCGAAGTAAAAAGATTAAAAAACTAAAGAAAAACAAAAATATGGAAACTGATTAAATATTCTCTTGATTGGCAGTAATTTCTGAAACTATTTTATGTGTGACAAAAAATTTAATACACAATAAAAACAAAAACAAATTAATCACCATAGTAAAATTTGTTAATATGTTTTCAAATTTCTAAGTGATATAATAATTGTGTCAAGACGAAAAAACAAATGGCAACATTAAGGAATCTATGGTATATAGTTCGAAGTTTTGAATTTGTGGAATTTAGGTAAAATGGTGAAGTTGTGTACCTACGCAATATCTATATTTTCTTGTGATTCTAACGTTTTGAAGTGGTTTTCCATATTTTAAAGTATAGCTCTGATTCCTCCCTTTACGGAATAAAAGTTTAAAGATACTGATATACATAGAGAAATGAGATAGTGAAATAATTTTTGTGTTCGTAACAACGTCGAAAGAAACCATAAAAAAGCTTTGTTTGTATCATTTCCCAGTACGTAAAAGATGTAATATAATATGTCTGTAATAGAAGAATGATTTGTTTAAAATTCGAGTAAAATTAAAGTGTTCTAGTATGTTGTTGTTTTTCATTTACTGATAAAACTTAAATTTTGATAATATACAGTTTACTATTTCTGTGTTTATTAATTAATATATTACAACATGTATATCATTGAAATTTTAGTTTGATCTTGTTATTTCCAAAACATTCCAATGAAAACAATGAATGGCAGGGAGGATCGGATATCCTACAAAATCTACTTATGTTTGTGGACACCAAGAGATGGCGCTGTACGACATTTTGATCCCACTGTATTTGTATGTATTCGAATTTCTTGTCGGAGTACTATAATTGTTCTGTGATTTAGATGGATTAACCTCTAAGTTTTCTTTCTTTCTTTCTTTAGGTTTTGGCCTTCACGTTAGTATTTAGCCATTAGTCAAGTAGTAATTTGCATCAAATTTTATATCAATTTAAATTTATTTTAATTAGTCATAAGTCATCAGTAAGTCATGTCAGGCTCTTGGGAAAAACGGTGGCTTTTTTACACAAGCTCATGTAATGAGATTTGGCGGCAACGACGAAATATACGATACGCTAATTTCTTCATGATTATTTCATTTGTGCACTTTCACTTGAACAAAATTGTACAAAATGCCACCAAAATTGACTAATATCACTCAATATTATCACGAAATTCAATAATTATGAAAAAACTTCGACCATCTTTTATCTCGATGGCGCCAAACCTCACCTCTAAGTTTATGAACATGAAATACCTACAAAAAAAAAGCTTGCCATGTCTACAAAATATGGCTGCCATGCTGACATTATAAGGCTGTCCAGAAAAAGTAGGGTATGGTCTATTAATGATTATTATTTACATAATTATCGAATTAATTGCAACTGTCAACTTACTTACTTACTTAGTGCTAATCAAATGGCTTATAAATAGGGAAACGTAATGAAAAGAAAGAAAGAACATATTTTATTTACTTTTCACCAGCATATTTTTTTACATTGTGGTGTGCAAATATGTTTATTATAAATGTAAAAAGTTAAGGTACATTAACTTAACTTTTGACATTTATTACAAAATTCACTATCAATACAAAAAAATGTGATCACATTACATTCAAATCACTTTTATAACTTAGGCCCAAGAGTTTCCCTAACTGTTACTACCCAGTACATCTTTGAAAATTTAATGTATGTTCAGAAGAATTTACATTCATTTAAAAGAAATTGTGATATACATACCTAATGCAAAATATACGAGCTGAGCAAAGATATCGCTGAGTTTCTTGCCGGATCTTCTCAGTGTGTTTGTTCCGGTTGTAGTTTTAGTGTTATATAGACTCGTCACAAATGCCTCTTGTAAGGTGAATGTGAATAAAAATATTTTTTATTCTTTCTTTACTTTAAATTGAGCACTTGAAAGAATATTTTCAATGGCAATGGTATCCATTTATATCTTGTCAAAATATTATTTTCTGGGAACGTAAATAAAAAATCGACAATTGGAATAGTACTTACAACACTATAAAATTTAACACAAAATATGGAGTTCTTGGCAAGCATGAGGATTATCATGACGTGACTTTAGATCGACGCCAAAATTAGCATAGACAAAAATGTCGTTATCTCTTTCAGCATACGTAATATCAATATTTGTCAAAAAGAGATAAAGAGATGTTAAGTTCTATCGATTCTAACGGTATTCAAACAACTAAATTTGCTATACAACATTGTAGCACTTCTTTGCATATTCCTATTTCTATGGAAGATGGTCGTAGTTTTTTTGTTATTACTGAACTAGGTGTAAATTATGAGTAAAACTAGTTAATTTAGGTGGCAATTAATTCAATTTGTTCAGTTATAGTGCACAAGTTAAATATTTTTGAAGAAATTAGTGTAAGGTATATTTAATCGTTGTAACCAAATTTCACTAAATGAGCTGGAGTAACGAGGCAACCGCTTAAGTCTAGACCCTTGACATAACTTTGTATAACGAATTATGACTTCGTTAAAAATATTTTTTTCATAAGGAAAGAGTGTGGTAGCATGGCCTAAGCCGGCCCCCGAAAGGAGGAAATTGACCTAAAAAAATAAATAGTTTTGGCGCTATCGCGAAAGAAGACGATCGTATTTTTCTTCGTAATTATTGAACTGTGTGTAAATTAGGAATAACATTAGTTAATTTAGGCGGCAATAAGTTCTAGTTTGTTCAGCTGTTAAAGTGTACAAGTGAAATATTTAGGAAGAAATTAATATATCTTGCATTTTCTCGTTGCCGCCAAATCTCACTAATTGAGCTTGAGTAACAAGTAACAAGATCCTGACATTATTTTGTTTACCGACTTA